>VXCM01005353.1:0-92500 GCA_014773175.1 Lucifuga dentata
GTCGTTGTTAACCCGGGCCTCGACCGATCCGGTATGGAAGTCATAGGAATGATTCGCATCTTTGCAAAGATGCGAATCATTCCTATGACTTCCTGCCACAACCCTCTGCATTTATTCGGGCTTGGGACCGGCACAAGGAGGACACTGGCTTGTGCCCCCTTGAGGCTGCATTACTATAGCCTTCCTATACACTTAATATAGTCTTACTATACACTTACTACAGTCTTACTTTACACTTATTACAGTTTTAGTACACACTAACTATAATCTTACTATACACTTACTATAGTAAGACTATAGTAAGTGTATAAAAAGACTATAGTAAGTGTATAAAAAGACTATAGTAAGTGTATAAAAAGACTATAGTAAGTGTAGTAAGACTATAGTAAGGTGTAGTAAGTCTATTGTAATAATAACTTTATTTATATAGCACCCTTTAAAAACAGTTTACAAAGTGCTTTGACAGACAAAGCAATACAATATAACAGCAGAAAGCCAAACAGACAAGCAAAACAAGAGCACAAAATTCAGGAAAAGTTCAGTAAAGCTACCAATAAAACAAGGACACAAATGATAAACAAGGGAATAGGTAAAAACTAAAATATAAAATAAAAAGTAAAAAAATAAATAAAAGCCAATAAAACAAAAATAAACGAACATATAAATAAACAAACAAACAACAAATACGGATAAGACAACAAAAGCAAGAAAAAGGACAATTTAAGGATATCACATAAAAGCAAGTCTATAAAAATGGGTTTTAAGAGATTTAAAAGAAGACACTGACTCTGCAAGCCTTATCTCCTCAGGCAGGTCATTCCAAAGTAGAAGGGCCCTGATGGCAAAAGCACGGTCACCTTTGGATTTCAGCCTCAACTTTGGAACAGCCAGAAGGGTCCCACCTGAGGATCTAAGGCTGCGAACTGGCTCATATGGAGTCAACATTTCAGTAAGGTAAGACGGAGCCAGACCCAGGAGTACTTTAAAAGTGATTAATAAAATCTTAAACTCAATTCTAAATCGAACAAGTAACCAGTGGACGGAAGCCAGGATTGGGGGTAATGTGATGTCGTCTATTAAAACCAGTGAGAAGCCTAAGTAAGTGTGTAGGAAGACTACAGTAAGTCTATGGCGAGTATAGAGTAAGACTGTATTAAGTGTATAAAAAGACTAGTGTGTAGTAAAACTATAGTAAATCTGTAGTAACACTTCAGTAAGTGTAAGTAAGACTATAGTAAGTGTGTAGTAAGACTATAGTGAATGTGTAGTAAGACTATAATACAGTAAGTGTGTAATAAGACTATAATAAGTGTATAGTAAGACTACACTACAACTATAGTAAGTACATAATAAGACTATAATAAGTGTATAGTACGACTATAGTAAGTGTACAGTAAGATTCTAGTAAATGTACAGTAAGGCTATAGTAAGTGTGTAAAAAGACTATTAAGTGTGAAGTAAGACTAGTATAAGTGTATAGTAAGATTATAGTAAGTGTCTAGTAAGACTATAATACAATAAGTGTATAGTAAGACTATAGTTAGTGTGTAATAAGACTATAATAAGTGTATAGGAAGACTATACTACAACTATAGTAAGTACATAATAAGACTATAGTAAGTGTATAGAAAGACTATAGTATGACTAAAGTAAGTGTATAGCAAGACTATAGTAAGTGTATAGTAAGTATATAGTAAGACTATAGAATGACTATAGTAAGTGTATAGCAAGACTATAGTAAGTATATAGTAAGACTACAGTAAGTGTGTAATAAGACTATAGCAAGTGGGTAGTAAAACTATAGTAAGTCTGTAGTAAGACTTTAGTAAGTGTATAGTAAGACTACAGTAAATGTATCATAAGACGATAGTAGTAAGTGTATAAAAAACTATAGTAAGTGTGTAGTAAGGCCATAGTAAGTGTATACTAAGACTATAAGTGTATAGTAAGAATACAGTACGACTATGTTAAGTGTATAGCAAGACTATAGTAAGTGTATAGTAAGACTATAGTAAATGTATAGTAAGGCTATAGTAAGTACATAGAAAGACTAAGTGTAAAGTAAAACTATAGTAAATGTATAAAAAAGACTATAGTAAGTGTATAGTAAGACTGTAGTAAGTGTCTAGTAAGAATACAATAAGACTATAGTAAGAACTATAGTAAATGTATAGTAAGACCATAGTAAATGTATAGTAAGACGATAGTAAGTGTGTAGTAAGACTATAGTAAGTATATAGTAAGACTATAATATGTGTATAGTAAGGCTATAGTAAGTGTATAAAAAGACTATTAATTGTATAGTAATACTATAGTAAGTGTATATTAAGACTATAGTAAGTGTGTAGTAAGTGTATAGTAAGATTATAGTAGGTGTATAAAAAGACTATAGTAATTGTATAGTAAGACTACAGTAAGGGTATAGGAAGACTATAGTAAATGTAGAGTAAGACTATAAGTGTATAGTAAGATTATAAGTGTATATTAATACTATATTAAGTGTATAAAAAGACTATAGTAATTGTTTAGTAAGACTAATATAAGTGTATGTCTATAGTAAGACTATAGTAAGTGTATAAAAAGACTAGTAATTGTATAGTAATACTATAGTAGGTGTATAAAAATACAATCGTAAGTGTGTAGTCAGACTATAGTAGGTGCATAAAAAGACTATATTAAGTGTGTAGTAAGACAATTGTAAGTCTATAATAAGACTATAGTAAGTATATAGTAAGGTTATAGTAAGTGTATAGTAAGGCTGTAGTTAGTGTATAGCAAGTGTATAGTAAGATTATACTAAGTGTATAAAAAGAATATAGTAAGTGTAAAATAAGACTATAGTAAGTGTATAGTAAATGCAATAGTAAGTATATAGTAAGGCTACAGTATTTATATAGTAAGGCTACAGTAAGTGTATAGTAAGACTATAGTAAATGTATAAGACTATAGTAAATGTATAGTAAGTGTATAGTAATACTATAGTAAGTGTATAAAAAGACAATAGTAATTGTATAGTAAGACTAATATAAATGTATTGTAAGACTATATAGTAAGTCTATAGTAAGTGTATAAAAAGACTATAGTAAGTGCATAAAAAAGACTATAGTAATTGTATAGTAAGACTATAGTTAAGTGTATAGTAAGACCATAGTAAGACTATATTAAGTGTATAGTAAGACTATATAGTAAGACTATAGAAAGTGTATAGTAAAACTACAGTAAGATTATAGTAAGTGTATAGTCAGACTATAGTAAGGATATAAAAAAGACTATAGTAAGTGTATAAAAAGACTATATTAATTGTATAGTAATACTATAGTAAGTGCATAGAATGCTATAGTAAGTATATAGTAGGTGTATAAAAAGACTATAGTAATTGTATAATAAGACAAACATAAGTGTACAGTAAGGGTATAGGAAGACTATAGTAAGTATATAGTAAGACTATAGTAACTGTATAGTAAGACTATAAGTGTATAGTAATACTATAGTAAGTGTATAAAAAGACTATAGTAATTCTTTAGTAAGACTAATATAAGTGTATAAGTCTATAGTAAGACTATAGTAAGTGTATAATAAGACTATAGTAAGTATATAGTCAGACTACAATAAGTGTAGAGTAAGGGTATAGTAAGTGTAAATAAAGACTATATTAATTGTACAGTAATACTATAGTAAGTGTATAGTAAGTGTATAGTCAGACTATAGTAGGTGCATAAAAAGACTATTAAGTGTGTAGTAAGACTATTGTAAGTGTATAGTAAGGTTATAGTAAGTGTTTAGCAAGTGTATAGTAAGACTATAGTAAGTGTATAAAAAGACTATAGTAAGTGTATAGTAAATGCTATAGTAAGTATATAATAAGGCTACAGTATTTATATAGTAAGGCTACAGTAAGCGTATAGTAAGACTATAGTAAGCGTATAAGACTATAGTAAATGTATAGTAAGGCTATAATAAGTGTATAGTAATACTATAGTAAGTGTATAAAAAGACAATAGTAATTGTATAGTAAGACTAATATAAATGTATTGTAAGACTATAGTAAGTCTATTGTAAGACTATAGTAAGTCTATAGTAAGACTATAGTAAGTGTATAAAAAGACTATAGTAATTGTATAGTAAGACTATAGTTAAGTGTATAGTAAGACCATAGTAAGACTATATTAAGTGTATAGTAAGACTATATAGTAAGACTATAGAAAGTGTATAGTAAAACTACAGTAAGATTATAGTAAGTGTATAGTCAGACTATAGTAAGGATATAAAAAAGACTATAGTAAGTGTATAAAAAGACTATATTAATTGTATAGTAATACTATAGTAAGTGCATAGAATGCTATAGTAAGTATATAGTAGGTGTATAAAAAGACTATAGTAATTGTATAATAAGACAAACATAAGTGTACAGTAAGGGTATAGGAAGACTATAGTAAGTATATAGTAAGACTATAGTAACTGTATAGTAAGACTATAAGTGTATAGTAATACTATAGTAAGTGTATAAAAAGACTATAGTAAGTGTATAGTAAGACTATAGTAAAAGTATAGTAAGGCTATAGTAAGTGCATAGAATGCTATAGTAAGTATATAGTAGGTGTATAAAAAGACTATAGTAATTGTATAATAAGACAAACATAAGTGTACAGTAAGGGTATAGGAAGACTATAGTAAGTATATAGTAAGACTATAGTAACTGTATAGTAAGACTATAAGTGTATAGTAATACTATAGTAAGTGTATAAAAAGACTATAGTAATTCTTTAGTAAGACTAATATAAGTGTATAAGTCTATAGTAAGACTATAGTAAGTGTATAATAAGACTATAGTAAGTATATAGTCAGACTACAATAAGTGTAGAGTAAGGGTATAGTAAGTGTAAATAAAGACTATATTAATTGTACAGTAATACTATAGTAAGTGTATAGTAAGTGTATAGTCAGACTATAGTAGGTGCATAAAAAGACTATTAAGTGTGTAGTAAGACTATTGTAAGTGTATAGTAAGGTTATAGTAAGTGTTTAGCAAGTGTATAGTAAGACTATAGTAAGTGTATAAAAAGACTATAGTAAGTGTATAGTAAGACTATAGTAAGTGTATAGTAAGGCTATAGTAAGTGCATAGAATGCTATAGTAAGTATATAGTAGGTGTATAAAAAGACTATAGTAATTGTATAATAAGACAAACATAAGTGTACAGTAAGGGTATAGGAAGACTATAGTAAGTATATAGTAAGACTATAGTAACTGTATAGTAAGACTATAAGTGTATAGTAATACTATAGTAAGTGTATAAAAAGACTATAGTAATTCTTTAGTAAGACTAATATAAGTGTATAAGTCTATAGTAAGACTATAGTAAGTGTATAATAAGACTATAGTAAGTATATAGTCAGACTACAATAAGTGTAGAGTAAGGGTATAGTAAGTGTAAATAAAGACTATATTAATTGTACAGTAATACTATAGTAAGTGTATAGTAAGTGTATAGTCAGACTATAGTAGGTGCATAAAAAGACTATTAAGTGTGTAGTAAGACTATTGTAAGTGTATAGTAAGGTTATAGTAAGTGTTTAGCAAGTGTATAGTAAGACTATAGTAAGTGTATAAAAAGACTATAGTAAGTGTATAGTAAATGCTATAGTAAGTATATAATAAGGCTACAGTATTTATATAGTAAGGCTACAGTAAGCGTATAGTAAGACTATAGTAAGCGTATAAGACTATAGTAAATGTATAGTAAGGCTATAATAAGTGTATAGTAATACTATAGTAAGTGTATAAAAAGACAATAGTAATTGTATAGTAAGACTAATATAAATGTATTGTAAGACTATAGTAAGTCTATTGTAAGACTATAGTAAGTCTATAGTAAGACTATAGTAAGTGTATAAAAAGACTATAGTAAGTGTATAGTAAATGCTATAGTAAGTATATAATAAGGCTACAGTATTTATATAGTAAGGCTACAGTAAGCGTATAGTAAGACTATAGTAAGCGTATAAGACTATAGTAAATGTATAGTAAGGCTATAATAAGTGTATAGTAATACTATAGTAAGTGTATAAAAAGACAATAGTAATTGTATAGTAAGACTAATATAAATGTATTGTAAGACTATAGTAAGTCTATTGTAAGACTATAGTAAGTCTATAGTAAGACTATAGTAAGTGTATAAAAAGACTATAGTAATTGTATAGTAAGACTATAGTTAAGTGTATAGTAAGACCATAGTAAGACTATAGTAAGTGTATAGTAAAACTGCAGTAAGATTATAGTAAGTGTATAGTCAGACTATAGTAAGTATATAAAAAGACTATAGTAAGTGCATAAAAAGACTATAGTAAAGTGTATAGTCAGACTATAGTAAGTATATAAAAAGACTATAGTAAGTGCATAAAAAGACTATAGTAAAGTGTATAGTAAGACTATAGTAAGTGTATAAAAAGACTATAGTAAGTGTATAGTAAGACTATAGTAAATGTATAGTAAGGCTATAGTAAGTGCATAGAAAGACTATAATAAGTGTATAGTAAAATTATAGTAAGTGTATAAAAAAGACTAGTAATTGTATAGTAAGACTAATATAAGTGTATAGTAAGACTANATAGTAAGTGTATAAAAAAGACTAGTAATTGTATAGTAAGACTAATATAAGTGTATAGTAAGACTACAGTAAGTGTATAGTAAGACTATAGTAAGTATCTAGTAAGAATATAATAAGACTCTAGTAAGAGCTATATTAAGTGTATAGTCAGACTATAGTAAGACTACAGTAAGTGTATAGTAGGACTATAGTAAATACATAGTAAGACCATAGTAAATGTCTTACTATAGTAAGACTATAGTATGTGTATAATAAGACTATAGTAAGACTATAGTTAGTATATAGTCAGACTACAATATGTGTAGAGTAAGGGTATAGTAAGTGCTAATAAAGACTATATTAATTGTACAGTAATACTATAGTAAGTATATAGCAAAACTATAGTAGGTGTATAAAAATACTATAGTAAGTGTATACTAAGACTATAGTAAGTGTGTAGTAAGACTATTGTAAGTGTATAGTAAGACTATAGTAAGTACATAGTAAGACCATAGTAAATGTGTAGTAAGACTATAGTAAGTGTATAATAAGACTATAGTAAGACTATAGTAAGTATATAGTCAGACTACAATATGTGTAGAGTAAGGGTATAGTAAGTGCAAATAAAGACTATATTAATTGTACAGTAATACTATAGTAAGTATATAGCAAAACTATAGTAGGTGTATAAAAATACTATAGTAAGTGTGTAGTAAGACTATTGTAAGTGTATAATAAGACTACAGTAAGTGTATAGTAAATGCTATAGTAAGAATATAGTAAGGCTACAGTATTTATATAGTAAGGCTACAGTAAGTGTATAGTAAGACTATAGTAACTGTATAAAAAGACAATAGTATTTGTATAGTAAGACTAATATAAGTGTATTGTAAGACTACAGTAAGTCTGTAGTAAGTGTATAGTAAGACCATATTAACGGTATAAAAAGACTATAGTAAGTGCATAAAAAGACTATAGTAACTGTATAGTAAGACTATAGTTAAGTGTACAGTAAGACCATAGTAAGAGTATAGTAAGTGTATAGTAAGACTATATAGTACAACTATAGTAAGTGTTTAGTAAAACTACAGTAAGATTATAGTAAGTGTATAGTCAGACTATAGTAAGTATATAAAAAGACTATAGTAAGTGCATAAAAAGACTATAGTAACTGTATAGTAAGACTATAGTTAAGTGTACAGTAAGACCATAGTAAGAGTATAGTAAGTGTATAGTAAGACTATATAGTACAACTATAGTAAGTGTTTAGTAAAACTACAGTAAGATTATAGTAAGTGTATAGTCAGACTATAGTAAGTATATAAAAAGACTATAGTAAGTGCATAAAAAGACTATAGTAAGCCTATAATAAGTGTATTGTAAGACTATAGTAAGTGTATAAAAAGACTATAGTAAGTCTATAGTAAATGCTATAGTAAGGCAACAGTATTTATATAGTAAGGCTACAGTAAGTGTATAGTAAGACTATAGTAAGTGTATAAGACTATAGTAAATGTANTATATAGTAAGGCTACAGTAAGTGTATAGTAAGACTATAGTAAGTGTATAAGACTATAGTAAATGTATAGTAAGGCTATAAGTGTATAGTAAGACCATAGTAAGTGTATAAAAAGACAATAGTAATTGTATAGTAAGGCTAATATAAGTGTATTGTAAGACTATAGTAAGTCTATAGTAAGTGTATAGTAAGACTATAGTAAGTGTATAAAAAGACTATAGTAAGTGCATAAAAAGACTATAGTAATTGTATAGTAAGACTATAGTTAAGTGTATAGTAAGGCCATAGTAACACTATAGTAAGTGTATAGTAAAACTATAGTAAGATTATAGTAAGTGTATAGTCAGACTATAGTAAGTATATAAAGAGACTATAGTAAGTGCATAAAAAGACTATAGTAAAGTGTATAGTAAGGCCATAGTAACACTATAGTAAGTGTATTGTAAGACTATAGTAAGACTACAGTAAGTGTATAGTAAGACTATATAGTAAGACTATAAGTGTATAAAAAATCTATAGTAAGTGTATTGTAAGAGTATAGTAAGTGTGTAGTAAGTGTATAGTAAGACTATAGTAGGTGTATAAAAAGACTATAGTAATTGTATAGTAAGACTATTGTAAGTGTATAATAAGACTGTACTAAAATAAGAATATAGTAAGTGTATGGTAAGACTATAGTAAGTGTATATTAAGTATATAATAAGACTATAGTGAGACTATAAGTGTATAGTAAGACTATAGTACAACTATAGTAAGTGTATAGCAAGATTATAGTAAGTGTATAGTAAGACTATAGTAAGTGTATAGTAAGACTATAGTAAATGTATAGTAAGGCTATAGTAAGTGTATAAAAGGACTATATTAATTGTATAGTAATACTATAGTAAGTGTACAGAATGCTATCGTAAGTGTATAAAAAGACTATAGTAATTGTATAGTAAGACTAATACAAGTGTATAGTAAGACTATAGTAAGTGTATAGGAAGACTATAGTAAGTATATAGTAAGACTATAGTAAGTGTATAGTAAGACTATAAGTGTATAGCAAAACTATAGTAAGTGTATAGTAAGACAATAGTAAGTGTATAAAAAGACAACAGTAATTGTATAGTAAGACTAATGTAAGTGTATAGTAAGGCTATAGTAAGTGTATAGGAAGACTATAGTAAGTATATAGTAAGACTATAGTAAGTGTATAGTAAGACTATAAGTGTACAGCAAAACTATAGTAAGTGTATAGTAAGACAATAGTAAGTGTATAAAAAGACTATAGTAAGTGTATAATAAGACTACAGTAAGTGTATAGTAAATGCTATAGTAAGTATACAGTAAGGCTACAGTATTTATATAGTAAGGCTACAGTAAGTGTATAGTAAGAGTATAGTAAGTGTATAAGACTATAGTAAATGTATAGTAAGGCTATAATAAGTGTATAGTAAGACTATNATAGTAAGTGTATAAGACTATAGTAAATGTATAGTAAGGCTATAATAAGTGTATAGTAAGACTATAGTAAGTGTATAAAAAAACAATAGCAATTGTATAGTAAGACTAATATAAGTGTATTGTAAGACTACAATAAGTCTATAGTAAGTGCATAGTAAGACCATAGTAAGTATATAAAAAGACTATAGTAAGTGCATAAAAAGACTATAGTAATTGTATAGTAAGACTATAGTTAAGTGTATAGTAAGACCATAATAAGACTATAGTAAGTGTATAGTAAAACTACAGTAAGATTATAGTAAGTGTATATTCAGACTATATTAAGTATATAGTAAGACTATAGTAAGTGTGTAGTAAGATTATAGCAAGTGTGTAGTAAAACTATAGTAAGTCTGTAGTAAGACTTTAGTAAGTGTATAGTAAGACTACAGTAAGTGTATCATAAGACGATAGTAGTAAGTTATAAAAAACTATAGTAAGTGTGTAGTAAGACTATAAGTGTATAGTAAGGCCATAGTAAGTGTATTGAAAGACTATAGTAAGTGTATAGTAAGACTATAGTAAGTGTATAGTAAGAGTATAGTAAGTGTATACTAAGACCATGGCAAGTGTATAGTAAGACTATAGTAAATGTATAAGGCTATAGTAAGTGTGTAAAAAGACTATAGTAAGTGTATAGTAAGACTATACTAAGTATATAGTAAGACTATAATAAATGTATACTTAGGCTATATTAAGTGTGTAAAAAGATTATAATAAGTGTATAGAAAGACTATAAGTGTATAGTAAGACTATAGTAAGTGTATAAAAAAGACTATTGTAATTGTATAGCAAGTGTATAGCAAGACTATAGCAAGAGTATAGTAAGACTATATTAAGTGTCTAGTCAGACTATAGTAAGTGTCTAGTAAGACTAATATGAGTGTATAGTAAGACTATAGTAAGTATATAAAAAGGTTATAGTAAGTGTGTAGTAAGACTATAATAAGTGTATAGTAAGGCTATAGTGAGTGTATAGAATGCTATCGTAAGTGTATAAAAAGACTATAGTAAGTGTATATTAAGACTATAGTAAGTGTGTAGTAAGATTATAGTAGGTGTATAAAAAGACTGTAGTAATTGTATAGTAAGACAAACATAAGTGTATAGTAAGACTATAGTAAGTTTATAGTAAGATTATAGTAAGTGTATATTAATACTATAGTAAGTGTATAAAATGACTATGGTAATTGTTTAATAAGACTAATATAAATGTATAAGTCTATATTAAGACTATAGTAAGTGTATAATAAAACTGCAGTAAGTGTATAAAAAGACTAGTAATTGTATAGTAAGACTATAGTAAGACTATAGTAAGTGTATAAAAAGACTATAGTAAGTGTATAATAAGACTATAGTAAGTGTATAGTAAATGTTATAGTAAGTATATATTTTGGAATATTTAAATTACAGTATTACAATAGTTAGAGGTCCACAGAGTATGTACATTATTGGCAGGTGCTTAAAAATGTAAGTTAATCTCTAAATTCATCATTTTTTTCTTTTAATTTAGCATATTCTAGGTATCTCCTCTAAACACCCCAGTGCCAGTTACCAAAAATTTATTTTTTTGTTTGTTTTAATTGTAACTGATAACTGACAGCGATGAAATAATGTAATTATAAATAATAATACTAATAATAATACTAATGACAATAATACTAATACTACTACTACTACTACTAATAATAATAAATAAATAAATAAATAAATAAAGTAAATTTCATTGTAATCCAGGTAACTATATAAGACAACTACATCCTACTTTATTGCACCACTGGTAAAGGATGTGGTGGAATTTCAAATACTGTTCTATTACGTTGGTACTCTAATATTAATCATCTCAAATACTGAACAATCTCAAATATACAGATACTAGCTAAGGCTGACCTCAGCTTTGTGTGTAATACTGTAGTGTAACATCAACAATAACTAGCAGCCAAATAAATCTCTACACATTATGCTTTTATTCTGGTTTTTGCTTATTCTTGTGCTTCCGGTTTTAGCCCCGCCTCTTCCGTGACATTATTGCCTCTCACACACACTAGTATAATTGTCTGTCATTCACACATGTATCGTCTCTCATACAGACGGGTATGCTACCTCTCACACACACTAGGATTGATGAGCTCTCATTCACACATGTATAATCTGCGCGTGTAGTAGTGTCTATACGTGGTTATACTATAGCGTATGCGCGCTTTCATGTATGTATGTGTGTGGTTATACTATAGTATATGCGCGCTTTCATATATGTGTGTGTGCGATATGAGGTTGTTAGCGTGTGTGAGCGAAACGTGATTTTTATCCTATACGGCGCTTCATAGTTTTCAGTGAAACTTAATCACTATGGCAACGAGTCGTGCTGGCGCGAGGTGCTCAAATCCATAAAAAGTGGGAGGAGCAGAGANATCACTATGGCAACGAGTCGTGCTGGCGCGAGGTGCTCAAATCCATAAAAAGTGGGAGGAGCAGAGACAGAAGCCGAAGACGTACGAAGTTAAATGGATGTTTTTCGAGCGTGAGAAATCAGATGTCAGGCGTGAGAGCGTGTGCCGTTTGCGTGAGTCTCACGCTCAATGCGTGAGAGTTGGCAGACCTGTAACTACATTTAAGAAACTAAAATAAAATAAAATTTAAAAAAAAAAAAAAACACAGCCGCTATGGAGAAACATTTCACAGTGTGATCATTCCTCGAGTCAGCTTTTAGAAAGGCTCGTTTTCATCCATTTTATCCACATTTCCAGGTTAGTGTGTTAGCTGCGATAATTTGCTTTCGTGATTTTTGTCAAGAATTTGTCGTACACAATTTAATTATTTTATTGTTTAATGCACACAAAGCGATATAAAATTAAAACTAAATTACTTACTATAGTTGCGGAATGCTAGCTTCTGAAATAATCTCTCCCGGTACGCACAGAGCAATCAGAAATAAGTGCCGGAACTCAGTTCCGGTGCGTTCCGGCTCAAATTAAGCACTGCACAGCTGGAGAACTGCAGATATTAGCTGGGTTTTGGGGTCAGAAAGACTACGATCAGACGCCAGTAGGCCAATTGAGAAAAATATTTATTTCATGATAATTTCTTTTTTCCTTCCGATTATATTACTTTACTTAAAGGTTATATTAATATTTTGAATGAAAGCTCGACATGATAAAAGAGGTTTTTTTTTTGTTTTTTTCACAGCTCATTTTGTTTTGCTTCACCAAGGTTACCAATATTTGCAGAAGGCGCTGTGTACTGCCAGCATCCATGGACAATTCCTGGAAATCTGTTCCAAAAGAAGTATGATGTTTCCATAGTTCAGCAAATGTATTTTTTATTATACTTTACAAAACAACAAGAGTACAAAAAGTCAGTCCACAGACAATTTTTTTTTTTTTTTTTTTTTTTGTTTTGGAAGGAGTATATGCAAATTTTATCGCACAACTGCAGCGAACAATCCCTCAAACGAACAAGGGGTGGAGACAGCGAGGGGGAAGGGGGGGTTTACAATCAAACTTTTATAAAGCCTGTCTGTCAGCTGGCATACTGTAACATTTTGCTGCAGAGAAACCAAAGAAAATATAGAAAAGGATGATGTTCTAAGCAGACTACTAGGGTGCAGGGATCCCAGCGAGGCAGCGCTCAGGCTACGGCATCCATCCAGGAGCGAGAACCTGCTTGTTTTGGCTTTTCTGACTGTCCTTCTCAAACCAACAAACACACTTTGTGCTTCGTATTTTCTGTTGTTTTGCCATCACAACATGAGAGTGCAAGAGTAGTTAATGCTTTTCCAAAAAGTATACATTTTGACAAAAAGGTTGGCACATTCAAGAAGACATCAGCTTGTTATAGTAACAGACTTCTTTTTTTTAACATTTGAATTTTTTTTTTTAATCCTCATAAATACAATATACGTCTCTTTCCCTGTGTCTAGAGCCCACAACAGAACAGTACAGAGACAAGTATTTACAAATCAGGAAGGAGCGAACTTGATAGCTCATAAATAATCATAGTAATACCAAAAAAAAAAAAAAAAAAAANAAAAAAAAAAAAAAAAAAAACAAGATGTGAAGTCCGTTTTTCTTGCTTTGCTTTCACAGCTATGATGCTTAAAACCTAAACTTTTCCTTTTGTTCTTCTCATTGCATCCATGGTGGAAAGATGATGGAAGCATCAGGGGTACACTGACGGCGCTGTTGGTTTCCATATAGAATCACTGGTGTCCTTATCTCATTTCCTGACGAGAGAGAGAGAAGAAAATAAGCGTAAGTAAACATTCAACCTATATTGAACAGTCAACTATCCTCAATCTTAACAGATGATATTAAAAACTACGCTTTTCCAGGAAGGGTGTGTCGTTTGCACAAGAATCCATATGCATCTGGGAACTAAATGCTTTGCTCAAGCGCATGAGGGAATTGATTGCTGAGGGACGAGGAGCATTATTCAGTCACTTTTCCTTCAGCGAGTTGAACCGCTGGCTTTCAGACCTGAAGCGTACGTCTCTAACACTCATTCTGATTAGCTTTTTGTTTTTATTATTATTGGACTGAGGCAGTAGAAGGCTGATAGGAAAACATCTGTGGGTGCAAGTAGGAAATTAAGAAACAAGCTTGGGGCAAACTACCATAACTTAAACTCATTCTGCCCATGTTTTAGTTTCACAAACATGGATTCATTTGAGCACGACTGCTAAGGAGTCAGTTTAGATTACATAGTATTGGGCAAGGCTTGTGGCTGGAACATCTCCATTCCTTCAGTTTTTTAGCAGTGAATTCTTATGAGTTTTCATGTAGTTAAATCTGAATAAACATTAAGTATCTAATTTTATGTTGGGACACGCTAGGAGATTGTTGTAAACTTTGCTGAATCAGGCTGTTCATGCTACTATACCGCTAATCTTTGGCAGTCACGTTAAAGATGTTACATCACAGGTGTTCCCACAATGAGTGGGGATTTTGTAAATGACTACTCGAGAGCCCGACTCATTTCAAAGCACAAAGAGTTTCTATTTAGAGTTTTTTTCCTCGTTTCTGTTCTTCTATGTCTTTTGTCTGAGCTCTTATTGGCTGTTGGCAGCACCCTTCACAGATTTCAGTTCTTTGTCTGGTTCTGCCCAAAAAAATCAAACATCTCAAAAAATCTTTCACGATGGGTGGAGTCTTGAAAACGGTCATGCGAGATGATAGTTGGTTCACGCTGGATGACACTGACTGAATCGACAGTCAGCCAACTCAGAATTGGACTCAAAATTGGGCAGAGAATCCTGCAGTGTGTCTCCTGCTTGATCCTATGTCATGTGTTCTTCAATCGCATTAGTGAGAGTTTGTGTTGTACAAAATATGGACACAGCATGCTCCAGCAACCTCGGTGTGGGTTCTATGAAGTCCAACTTGTTGTCAAGTGTGTGTTCTTCAAAACATTGAAGTCCTCAAAAGTCTTCTAAATTTAATGTGGTCTTATAAGAGTCCCTAAAACCTGTGGCTAAACTTGGCAACTGACCATCCAATTTGTCATCAGTTATATTTTCCTAATTAACTGTCAGACAATTGTGCATCTCTGTGATGCAAGAAGAAAATTCATGTCTGTTAAATCCCTTCACAGTCTGTTTTGTATTGCGTCCCCAGCCTGAGAGCAGAGGTGGAGTACCAGGAGAGACGACAGCAAAACCCCCCTCCACCCCAACCCCGTCTTAGACTGACCGACTGGGTCAAAGGGCAAAGATAGCAGTCAGCACCTCTGCAGGAAAGAGAAGTAACTCAATCCACGCTTCTTGTGGAAACACCCAAAACTTTATTGTGAAGGAGGTCACGCTTTTATGTCCTCGGTGAGGTGTGAAAAGGCCACTAAGGGTCGGCGAAGGGCAGCAAGGGGGGTGTGAGGTGTTCTTTACTGCTCCACAGGGGGTGACCTGAGGAGCACGAGAGACGATGAAGCTTTGTGTGTGTGTGTGTATGTGTGTGTGTGTTAAGAACGAGTGAAAGGAGCGATTGTGCATACGTGTCGCTTTTACAAGTTTCTTTGCTACATTCCCATGTTAGATGTATTCAGGTCAAAGAGATCTGACCCATGACGGGGCCATTCCTTTCTCTTTACCATACAGAGATTTACGGCGAGGCTTCAAATTACAGCATTAAGCTTAACAACTACAGCACGAAAGAGAAAACTTCAAAGCCTCTACAGCATCCGCTCCATTTATCACATATAACGGAACATATTTAAATTTACCACTTTGCCATAAATCTAATGTCAGATTACTTTTGTCCTCACTGATTATAGTCGCTATATATAGTCAACATATTTAAGAGATCATTAAAGGACCATACCATCCATTTTGTGTGTTTGAGCCTAATCTTTCAAAATCAAATATTTAAGCGATACACCTTAAAAATTGATACTTAGCCTGCTAATAGTTACGCAGCCTTATGAAGTCACGGTCGTTTAAATTTTTCGATAAACGCAGGTCTTCTTTTGGGACTATATTCCCCGGTGGAGGCATGCATTCACTCTGCACTGCATATGGCGCTTAAACGCTAAAATTACGTAAGTTCGAATAAAACCTGAATACACGTCTTGTTTGCGATGATAGATTATCTATCCGAAGAACGTTTCAAGTATCAGCAAGTTGATTTTAATAGTGTACCAGAATGAACTGAAACCAATGGTGGTCTGGAAGGTAGGAAAAAAATGTTTTAACTCCACGTTCCATTTGTATCCTTTGGGAAATGCTTGTCAGTAACATTACTTGTACGAAAATTGAATCTATTAGGCTCAAATATGCAAAATGGTCAGTATGATCCTTTAAACCACCATATTCCACTTTTATATCTACCCTACATATTGGGGAATTCATAATTTAAAAAGAATTTATGGCAGCAAAAGCTTTGCACAAACTACAGTTTCTGATTCTTTTCTGCAGCCATCGCACAAGACAAAATGTTGTGTCCTCATGGCACTTGACAAATAGAGGAAACGGATCACAAATAGGCTTCTGTTATGACTCTGACTCTGCTGAAAACTTTCCATCATTTGGGATCAGGACACTGCTGGTTACTATCTCAGCGCACCTCCACTCACACTGAGGGACGTCGAGTCAAAGAGAGCTGGCGAATGTTGCTTCTCAAATTTGCAAACCTGCAGAGCTCTGCACAGGGCTGGCACAGCGTGTTCTACCATAAAAGACACCGACTCATCATGAGAAAGCTGATGGGGGGTGCACTTAAAAGAGTGCTCGCATAGTGAGGTGTGCCCACAGAAGTGCACTACAGAGGGAGAAAGAGCAGTTTGTGCACATTTAACGTTCTTACTGAAAAGCCGAACCTGAGTAGAGTAATGGCAGAGTATGAGCCTGAGTGTGTGTTGGTGTGTGTGTGTGTGGGTTACAGGGGAATGCAGATGCTCTTTGTATGTGTCTGCACATATTAAATTATGTGTTTTATGGAGTGTAAAAGGTGATATGTAGATAAAAACTAAACACGATGGCAGGAGCGCTCATTTTACCACAAGTCTTTTTTTCCCATAAATATCTAAAGGCATCTATTATTTAAACCATATGAGGTCAAAAGAGAACATTTTCCCTCTACAAAAAATTACTAAAATTACAAAACCATACACATCAGTTAGCCCGTGGATGTGTGTGTGTGTCCACCTCGGTGTGTTTTCTAGCTGAGTTGAGCCCCCGGGAGCCCGTGGAGCCTCTGGATGAGGAGCTCCCCGTGGTCGAGCAATTACTGGACATCTGATTCCTGGAGAGGTAACCAGCCTTGCTGCCATAAGGCATTATCTCCTCATCTGGTGAGGAGAGAAGATGAGATTAACAAGCAGTACTTCAGTATTCTGTTTTATAAGGCAGCATGGTACTTCAGTACAAATGAGTATACATTTTTAACAACTTATCAGCTGCAGCAATGAAGTTTTAAAGCTGCTTGAGGCAACATTTTATGCTAAAAACACTCCATTAAATGAGAGGATGTTGAGTCACATGATTTGCCGATACTAAATTCTGGTGTTTGGTATGGCCACTGGTGGGAAATCATGTTTGGTGAATGGAAACAAAAGACAAAAATATCTTCTAAACATTGATGATTTTGTGCTCCAGAGGGGCTTCACCAAAATATTTACCTTCTGCTTCAATTTATGATGCTAACGCTAAGCTTTATTGAGCGTGCTTGTCATGCTACAGCTGCTCCCATTTTTTGACTCTGTTCATTCTTTTGAAGGAACAAAGCAAGTGGTTTGACTGAATCAGGAATTGGTGTTTATTGCATTTGTTGTTAAGTTGGAACTCAGAATTTCTGACTTCCAACTGAAAAAAATCAGAGAAAACACCCCCTAAACTTGGAATTCTGACTCGGAAAATTGGACAAGGTTTCCCAGCCCCCCGAGTTCAGCATTAACATTGATTTCAACATGGCTGCTCACACTGTAAACAGCAATTTCTCTAGTTATACTGTAAATGAACGTATAGAAGCATTTTCTTTAAATCAATCAGCATACGGGCACAGTAACAAGTTAAACATGTAACACTGGCAATGCAGCAGCTGTTTAGAAAAGATAAATAGCTCATAAATGTTAAAACGTAGCTTCTTTTGGTACAAAAGAACAAAATAACAAAAGTTTTTAAGGAGGAGTCCATGTTGTCTCCCACATTGTTTAGCTGGAATGCGCTATGGTCGTAAAAGGCGTAATTCTGAATTCCATCTTCTCAGTTCTGAGGTACTTTGAACGCAGCATTACAGGAGAAGAAAACATTGTACTGTAGCAGCAGGAAATGACAGATGCAGAATAAATGCTTCTTTTGACAGTACACTTAATATATTTTACTCCATGTTTTACTCCAATATACAAGGGTGTCAACTCTAAACTAAATTAAACTTCAATTACTTTTCTCTGCAGAAAACAGAAACGTTCTTACTCTCGGCGTGTCTCTGTCCTGAATTCTTCCTTTGGTGGCTGCAGCTGCTGTGTTCCCTCCTCTCCAGGGAGGACAGAGGTCCACCTGACACACTGCCGGCCTCCTGCAGCCTGACCTCCTCGGGCGGTGGCTCCGGAGGTGGAGGCAGATCTAAAAAAAGAAAAGAAAAAGACAACTCAAACAGTGATTAAAACAAAACAAACCAAACAAACAAACAAAAAAAAAAATCATGTTAATTCTCTACAAAAGAATGAGGTGTGCTTTCCAAGTGTGGAAACTAATAAAGAGAGGATTGAGAATGAGCAGCACAGTAGGTTTTTTTTTTTTTTTTTTTTTTTTAAATGATTGTATTGAAGCTAATTTTAGTGTCAGGATGGTTTTATACTTAATAGTTCTCACTGCTTTAAACTACTGGGAGTACTTTGTTTTTTTTGTTTGCTTTCCTCTTAACTAGGAAAACTCAAAGAGATGAGTTTTATCTGTGGTTTCCTTCACAAACAATCCATTAACACTGACTTTTTGATGTTAGTGTTCCTCTTTATAAAATTTATGCATATTGATTGTTTGAGTCATACGCAGCCACATGCTGGTTAATTAGTTTGAAGCTTCAAAGTGCAGTGCAACCTTTCGATTATTAGCATTTTCAGTCTGTTTGTGAGATGATATCTGCTTAAAAATATGGCGAGCATGCAGAAAAACAGTCTGTAAGATAAGCTTACAAGTCAAAGCCGTGAATGGAAACATTCACGGCTTTGACTTTGACACAGCCCAGATGGGTGCTGTGTCTCAGCCCAGCATGAAGACGAAGGACCAGGTGTATGAAGCCTTTATGAGGGAGATGGAGGGACTCGTCTGAGACTCGAGGATAATGGAAAAAAAAGTACATTTACATTTTTTTTTTTTTTTTTACATGTTTTCTGTGCCAAGTAAGAGAAATAGATTTCAAGTCTGCATGTAGTCAAGTCTATATACAGTACAGTAGATATTTGCCCAGTGTAATCAGGAGTCTTACATCTTGCTGTAGAAACAGTTTGTGGATCACAGTGGTGTTGTACAATATCACGATACTGGGTTATCATGTGCTGTTTATTTATTCTTTGACAAAAAGCAATGAATAGTAACAGCAAATACCTGAAAATTATTCTCATTTCCAGTAGTGCTACACATTCAGCTACTGAATGCATCTGATAAATCAGCAGTATCTTGCAACACTGTCATTGCCATGGTCATGAGAAATTGTTTCTATTTATAATGGAATATTCTTCTTGTGTGTAATACTTACATAAGGTAAAATGTAAATACAAACTGGAGAAAATGCACCTTCAGTACGCTTCAAATGAAGTATTGTTGCACCGTGAAACCCCTTTTCTGGCTGTTGCTGGGGGGGGGCAAGCAAGCAGCAATTGGCCAGGTATGTTGAGCAGCTCAGGATTTAATCTCTCAAGCTCTCTTTTATCATTCTGTCTGCACTCACAACCTTGTATTACTTAATGAAAAATTTTGAGAAGAGAAGTGAAAGTGTGACCCGATATCTCCATATATATGATTCATCTTGTCCAGATTATAAATGACAGCAGCCCACCCATCCCCTCCTCTTGAGTGTGGACGTTATGAACAGCCATGGTTGGACTCCACGTTGTTGGTTTTGAAAGCAGACTGAGCTCTTAAAAATGAGCATAATTTGCAAATTTAATCCAAATTCAATACACACAAACACTCACCTCCTTGCATTTCTCTTCTGTAAGCTGGACTCTTCGACATCTTTTTTCTCACTCGTGATTTCTGGCTGGGAGGAGTATTAGTGTCTGCTGGGGATGGACGGCCGTGAACTGTGTGAGTGTGAATAAGATCAATCAGACAATCCATTTCTCCATATTAACATGGCGTACTTGCTTGCTCTGACATCTTCCATTGAAAATGTGTGTGCTGAATATGTGCGATCTCAGGTTTTATGTCACTGTACCGGATGTGGTGGAGCCGAGGCTGTCTTCGCTCAGAGCTGCCCCCTGGCTGAGGAGGCAGCGATGGGCAGGACTTTGGCACTGCGGCGTGCCAGCCTCTGATAAGCCGTGATGCTGCTGGCCAGCGAGGTTGGGATTGGACTGCGTGAGCGGCGGGCTCAGCGCCTGTAGAGCTGGCACTGGACCACAGGGTAACCTTCTGCTATGGGAGAGAGGGCAACATGTGAGAGGAGAGGAAAAATCAATGAAATCTGACTGAAATTCACGATTCAGTTCACAGTGATGGCGGCACTCAGACATGTGGGTATTACTGAAATGGCTCTTTCTGAATATGATGATGATTGTGATGGGATGTGTGAAAATCTCAGTCTTAGGTGTGAAGATTAATAATCGGTGTCGCAGGCGCAATTTCTCACTAACGGAACTTATCTTTGTTTAAATTAATTAGCGTTAAGAATAGAACAGAGGAGCTGTTTGTTGTTATGAAGATTGATTGCCTACAGTGGTAGAACAAGTAATCATTTTCTTTATAAAGTACCAACGCCACAGTGGAAAAATACACAAAGTCCTGCATTCAAAATCCTTCTTAAGTAAAAGCAAATAAGTATTAGTAGAATAATGTAATCTAACATCAGTATCAAACATCGATGAAAATCAATGATAAAATTTCTTTCATCTGACAGTTTAAACCTCTTGGATCACCAGTAATGAAAATTTTGGAATGAAAAGATAAAAATCCCCTAAAATTGCAGACACAGCATACCTAAAAAGAAAAAAAAAGCTTCATCTCCAAATTTTGGATTTTCATGCTTCTCTAGAGTAAGTTCTTTTCTTCATTTAAACTTTAAAAAGGATAATGTCTAAAAAGCAAGGTGGATCTTATGGTTAATCTTTTGTTGAATTGAAAGTCACATAGTAAGATTCTCCATTTCAACACTTCAAATTCGCACAAAACAACTGTGTTTGTGGCTGTAGAGGGCACTGTGTCGAAGTTACAAGTTTGAAAACTAAACTTAGAAGTCAAGGAGCTAAAGTATGGAGTCGTAGAAGTGGCTTTAGTGCCTCTTCAGCTCTTCAGCTTCACCTTATGACATCTCTTGTGATGTCATAAGGGCCAGTTTCCCTGACTTTGTGCCAGTTGTTTTCACGTGCTAAATAGTGCTCCCAATGACAACAAACTCAATTTGACATGTAAAACTGATGGAATCCCTCTTTAATTTGAAAACTAACGAGTAACTATGATCATCTGATAAATGTACAGTCACTTCACACTACTTCAAAACTGCATTTAGGCACAGAACTGCAGTAAATGTACTTAATTCTCCACAATGACATTATCTAAGTGTGAATGATAATGACCATTGTTCATTTGCAGTTATTAATTAAGCAGTAAATGGGGATATTAACATGCAATGTGCAATCTGTGGGAAAGAATTCAACGACCTTCCTCCCACAAAGATGACTATACAGGTAGGTTCAGTGCATGTGAATAGTAGATGTGATGTAGGTGTTTATTGTAAGGGTTCAGAATCAGGCCAAGGCTGTTCCCAGTACGAGGTGCTGTGTTGTTAATGCTATTTATTAAAACTATTTATTTTCACAGCTTATAAACATCCTGCATGAAAAGATCAAAGTCTGATCGTAACCGCTAACTGGCGTACCGTGACAGCTGCTGCCCGTCCAGCTGGTTGAGGCGGGACAGCTCGTGGGGGGCTCTGGTCTCCTCGTGGGGGGACGGGGTGAGTGTGGCGGTGGACTGGTGGCTGTAGGAGGTGGCCGGAGAGGAGGCATTGGCCCTGTGGGGAGTCGTGGGTCCATTCTCGCAGCCCTCCATCAGGTAAGTCCTCTCTGGGAGAGGGGGGCACCACTCCTCATCCGAACTAAGGAGGATGAAAAAGGAGAGGGGTGTGAGAGTGAATCTAGAGAAACTTTCCATTATGAAGTAAATAATCTGCCTATTGATTAACAGAAAATGACTTAATGTGAACAACAAATACTATCTGACCTCAAAACTAGTAACACAGTATTTGATTTAAGCCTTTATAGATTTATATAAGCAATGAAAGTCATATTAAAGGTGCTTTAAAATGGATTCAGCTCAGAATACAAATTTTTGCTTAGGAAAGTCTGCCGTTTCTGCCAAAGCTGTAAACAAAAACTATAGGCTGAAAACAGTGTTTGTCGTTTACAGAATGATCGGATCACCTGACAGAAGGACTGGAACACATGACAATCAAGTCATCATTTTCTTGAATCTAATGCAGTGATCTTCATTATTCTGTCCTGTTTCAAGATATAGAAACTCATTTCTAGAAAATTCTTAGAATAAGTTGATTTGTACTGATGGAATCTTACTGCACTGGCAGACTTTTTTCAAGACTTTCAGGACTCAATAATAGATAAAATGACTTATTAAAGAGGACATGTTTTGCATATTTTGGGCTTTTAAAGAGGGGACCTTAAGGATACCTAAAAAAATGTTTTCACTCAGTGTACACAGCAGTGCTGCAACAAGAGAGAATGATAGTGCAAAGCTGCTGTGAAGATGATGTGATGATTGGTGTTTGGATTATTATGTCAACCAACCAACTTTCAGATTTATTTCCAGTCAACAATAACAGAATACCTTACTGAGACAAATCCAGATCAGTTATCTTAAATCAGCTTAAATCACGATCTGTAGACTATTTTTCATAGTGTAGCTGCACCTCCTACTCTATATGCCTGGTATCTTCTAATCCAGCGTGTTCCACATTTCGCTATGAAGCTACTGAAAGATTAAAGCAGTTCTTTCAGGCTCGGCTCAGCTTAGAGCGTCTTGCTGCTGGCAAACTGCTGCAGACTAAGCTGGCTGCTATGATCATGATCCTGAATGATAGTTTTGTTCTGAGGGCTCAGAGAGCGAGTGTGAGGAAGAACACAGCTAATTGTGTTTTAAGGGCTGGGAAAACAGTTAAATCACTACAGCAATTGACCAGGTCCGAGGTAATTGAGTTGTTAAAGCTAGAGGCACAAGAGCCATGTTGGGTTCAATACTTAATGTGCCTGTTAGAGGAGATGGTGAGTGTAATGATGGTGAATCATTCTAACACTAATTTATAGAGCTGTGTGTGTGTGTGTGTCTGAGACAGAGAAATTGACGGTTCAGAATCACCCTATGTCCATGTCCTCATGCTCTGGTGGTTGCTCGTCCTGGTCACGCTGTTCCAGCTCTGTACAGGGAGGAGGTGGGGGCAAAGCCTCGATCCAGTTCAGAGACGGAGTCTTGACAGCCTTCCCCATCGCCTTCTGCTTGGGCTTACCTGGTAAACACACACAACGAAACACAATGCTTCAAGAGAGGAAAACACACATGGCATTTCCACCTATGAGAAACAGATTCCATTCTGAACCTAATTTGGAACCATTCTGAGCATTTTGACCAAAAGATAAATTAGTTCAGAAACATAAAAGATGGTTCCTGTTCAGAACCAGATACCAAATAGCAGGACCTGAAGATGCGAACCATGATGACATATTATTCTACCATTGTGAAAGTGAAAAAAAAGTGTGTGTGTGTATGTAGCTGGCTTGTGCAACTCTGTTGGACTGAAGAAAGTAGGAAGTACTCGTAATCAGAAGATAAAAGCCTGCAGGTAAATAATGTGGTCCACCATCTTGGATGTAAATGTATTGAGAGTTAGCATATATTAGCATGGAACTGATGATCTATTGATCGACCTCATGAGATGGTGTTTTTAAGAACCATTATTCGTTATAAATAATGCATGGGACTGTAGTCCTATAAAGAGGGTGGAGGTGGTGGTGTCCCCCATTTTAATGGTGTGTGCTAGTTATGGCTCACACTAGAATTATATATACAGACAGTTTAAAAAAAGAATTAAATCAATTTTTTGGATAATCCAGTGTCCAATGTCAAAACCATCACATAGTTCTTCCAGTCCATGTAGCTCTGGATGAACCAAGGCAACCAAAATAACTCTATAACAAACCTTCTAAACTCATTCTAAGCTGATGAGGAGCAGCAACACCTTCTTTTTGTGCTACACACAGCCTGCAGCTGCTCTCACCATTGCAGCGGTCTGGCTGGGCGTACTGCGCTCCCGAGGGCCCCGGCTGGGTGATCCAGTGTCCGTCACCCTGCTGCTCGCTGCTGTGGGCTGACGACTGCGTCTGGCTGCTGAAAGGCATGATGGAGGTGGAGGCGTATGGAGTGGTGGCGTGCTGGGCGTAGGTGAAGCTATGCAGGTCCTCGCTCGTAGCGTCGATGGTGCTGTAGATGGGACCCTCGGTGGAGCCGCCCATGCTGTACTTCTCTGTCTGATTCAGGTAGTTGGAGATTCCGGCTTCTAGACACGGACGGATAAGAAAAATAAATTTTTTTCAAGGACTCATTCATCACTGAATGGCTCTACTTATTGTCAAGATGTAAATGATCTTATGATTGAGCAAAGCAGCGATTACGCCAACACAAGATTACAAAAACTATTTAAGGGACAATACCGGCGATTCAGCATGTTTTAGCCCAATATACACAACCTACATACATGTTATATCTGACAATCATTTCCCAAAATATACTTATGGACTGGTAAATTTTAGAATTTCTGTTCCTACTTTCCAGACTGCCAATTAATTCCCATACGCAATTAAAATCAACTTGTAGAGACTTTAAAGATGCTTGAGATAATTATTCCATCACAACAAATACTATGTTAAGTTTTTTTTTTTTTTTTTTTTTGTCAAAATAACTTTATTTAACGATCCAGTTAATTTCAGACTGCCAGGTAATTCCCGTAGGCAATTAAAATCAACTTGTAGAGACTTGAAAGGTGCTTGAGATAATTATTCCATCACAGCAAACAATAGTTTTTTTTGTCAAAATAACTATTTAATGATCCAACACGAAATTGCATGGAAGACAATGTATTCCACAGGGAATATAGTCCCAGGAGAAAATGGGTTTTACAGAGAAATTGAAAACGACTGTCCCGTTTACATTGGGACATACATGTTAGCTGGTGAATCATTGAATTTTAAGGTGGGTGAATCACCTGAACATTTGATTTTGAAAGATTGGGGATTTGGAAAAATAGGAAAGTAAAATATGGTTTTATGATTTTGAAATTGGTTGTCAGTAATGAGGTAGTATTTATTGGGCTTCAACATGCAAAATCACTGGTATGGTCCTTTATGTAACAACCTGCAGCGTCCTACCATTATAGTATCTCTCAGCCGTGTCGTGATTGGTGGTGCAGCAGTTGACGGTCTCTTTACCACCGTGGACGAGGTTGGTGGTGGGCCAAGAGTCTGCTAGCCACGGGTAGTTACCCATGTTGCCTCCCAGTACACCGGGCCTACAGAGAGAGATGAAAAAATTTAGTTTGCCAAGAAAAGAACAAAGAAAGCTGCAGTTTTAGTTCAATTAAATGATAATGTTGAATATAAATAAAATAAACCAGAGTATAAAGTTCATAGCAGAATATAAATGTAGGATATAATTACCTCCCATTGAGTCCTGATCCCTCTCCATGTGGGAAACCTACTGAAAAGAAAATGGTGAAGACAATGAGGATGGGGGAACTGCAGGAAACTGACTCTTGCATGTCACAGTTTTGTGACCCACTTCCTTTTAGGGGGAAGATATTCAGCTGTCTTGCTTAGAGGCACATCAAATGAAATGACTGTGATTGTAAAGATAATTCTGTTTTTGTAAGATCTGCGCTGTTTCTGTTATCTGGAATTGGGTCCTCTGATTTGCATGGAATATGTTTTCAATTTCCCTCATTGGAAAGAGTCCATAAGGTTTGAGTTAATCTGTGCTTGAATACAGAGTCTCTGTGATAGCTAAGAAAAGATCATAAAACTGAGATGCTCATAGGCTCCTTTTACACCTTGCATTAAAATATAAATAAAATGTATCTGGATACATTATCTGGATAATGACATTATTTGTCAGTAATTTGGGGGTTAAACATGCAAAATCGCTGATATGGTCCTTTAAAGCTTGTGTTTTCTCAAAAAATTAACTCCTGATTCAAAATAACTTTATTAATGAGAGCAACATGGGGCAGGGTGATGTTTTCAACTTTTAGGCAGATTTTATCTCACAAATGTGTCCCAGCTGTACAGATTGCCTTTACTCCAGGCTAGTTGTAACAGACATCCAATTACAATGCAAGCCAGACTGGATCCACATCCAGACCACATGTGGACGTGATCTGACTGACTGAATTGCATTTCGATCGCAATGCATTCTGCAAGCACAAACATCTTGTGTTTCCCCCTATCTGGATAACACCTCTGTGTAGAGATCACATTTTAACCCCTTTGCTGTTTCTTTTTTTCTTTCATTTGCAGTAAATAGACTCACTATAAACAACAACAGAAACATAAAGCTATTCTATGAATTCACTGTGCGCATTCCTGATGTTCACATTCAACCACAAGCTTCAAATGTTTTCACACAGGCCCTACAGATATGTATCTGAATATGAACAGTCTCTTAGCACGCCTACAATCTAAAAACTTCCAATGACTTTTGAGGCTTCCTCCAATGGTGACAAAATAACCTGCCATGTCATAATGACTCTGACCTGCTGGTGTGTAAGCGAAGGAAGCAGTGTAGTGGCTCAGCTCCTTCCTCTTCTTCCGTCGGCAGTAGATCCAGACGCTGAAGCCCATGAGGATGACCCAGCAGGCGCCCCCTATGCCCGCGATGAACGCCGGCTGCTTGACCACATCGGTAATCTGCTCAGCCAGACTCACGCTGCTCTCCTCGCCGCTGTCATCGTTGCCGCCACTGCCCGGTGGCGAGGGCTGGTCAGCTGGAAGCTCTGTGGGGGGAAAATGAAAAAGAAGCGGATCAGGTAAGATGAGGATGAAGAGCTGATTCCCCCCCCCAATTGCATTTGCCGTACAGCTTTATTGATCGTGAAAAGATGATTTTATTTGTAAGGTCATTCAAATAATTCAAATATGTTATAGGTTATCGGGAAGTGAACAAAAAAGCAACAAAAGCAAGTAAAAGCATAATCTTTGTTCTAATAAAACCCATTTCCAGAGGAGGAAAGCAAATACTATACATGAATGCTCTTGTATCTTGCCTTGTTTAAACTGGATGTCAAAATGCAATTTAGACATTCTCTAAAAAACAAGTTTTAGAAATAAAAAGAAGTCAAAGAATTGACTCCAGCATAGTCATGTCATCCTTTAAACTGGCCTCAAACTTGAAAATCCCAAACAATTTGTATCTCCAATTTTGTGGATATTTATTAGTTCATAAAATTCCTTATTTTCGTCCACATTCTTAACTGGGTTGTTACACTGCCAGATGAGAAACACGAGAGTTAAAAAAAAATGCATAATTGATGCATTAACTTGCACATTGCATATATCAATAAATTAATGCTGAAAATGACCGTGAGGTACTTTTACTTTGGTAAAGGATTTGCATACTTCTTTCATTTAAATACAGTCTCGGTGGGATTCAAGCAATATAAAAATACTAATTATTGGCATAAAAACTCCAGTATTTCACTTTAAGATTTGGAAAATTCTCACGAAAGCATGCAGAAACAATTTTACTCATTTACTATGCGTAATGTCACTTATTTCAAAATCTAATTCAAATATAAATCAACTTTTATTTATCTTATTTCATACCATTTATCATAAAAAGTGCATCTTTTTATGGCTTTTTTTTTTTCTAAAGTAGACTCACTGATTAGAATGGACACCGGCTGACTGCGAGCACCAACGCCAGCGCTGGTCACCGCTGCGACCTCCACCTGGTAGAGCATGCCGGGCATCAGGCTTTTCAGCACCGTGGACAGTGTGTTTCCATCCACGGTCTTGTTGATGTGGTAGCGTGTCTGGTTTTCATTGGTGCTGCCCACACACCAAACCTGTTCAGATACACGGAGTTGGAATTAAATTCATTATGTGGTTTCATTTCAGTCTCTGTTGTATTTTGTGCAACTCATATGACTTTTTTTTTTTTCAATAGTGAGCAGAGTGTGCTAGAATTAAATCTGCTCAACGTGATGATTTATAGCATCTTTGCACCACTTTTGCAGTTGTTTATTTTCTTCAGATCAAAGCTTCTGTGTCAAATGAACTTGGAGATAACTGGTGTGACTCGGCTTGGCTGAGGCGTGTTTACTTTGTACTCCTGGATAATCCCGTTCTGCATCTCGCTGGGTGGAGGCTCCCAGGAGACGCTGATGCTGGAGCTGTTGCTCAGCTTTACTGTTGCCACTGTAACAGCTCTCGGGGGGGCATTTGGGACTTTAAAAGGAGGAAAAGACAGCGTTTAAGGAAATAATATTCGCTTGAAAACAAAGATGATGTGTTAATTCAAAACAAAAAACAAAACAAAACAAAAAAACAAAAACAAACAGCAGTTAAGACAATAAAAAAGAAGCATGAAACATAAAAGTGAGCTGTAACAGGATGGTTGAACGTATAAATAAAAGGCCCACACTTAAAGTTAAGTCCATAAAACTGAGTTTTATCAAATGATTTATATGACAGTAAAGGTTATTTTTAGTCAGCCTAAGCTTTTCAGGCAGGTCGATCCCAAGCATATAAATGCTTATAGCAAAAAAAAAAAAAAAAAAAAAAACTGGCTGCTCTCCTGTTTTTAATCTAAACTTTGGAACAACTAATATGCTGTCGACCTGCTGAGGCCCTCAGGCAGGAAAGATAGCAAAATAACTTCAGACTATGAAGCTGAATTTAATGAAAAAGGGGTCAATATAATTGAACCAAAATTGAGGAGGATCTAATTTTAACCCCTCCCAAAATGAGATAACAGTAACAAGATGGATGTGGTGTCATCCAGGCTAATGAAGAGCTATTTCAAAAATCACACAATGTCAAAAACAGAGAGAGGTTTTCTTTGAATCCTTCAACAGTAGTGACATGCTCCATCCTTCACAAATTAACTTTTGTCACAGATTTAACTCCGTTACCTTCTTCCGGGGTTCGGACCAGTAATGTCCGGCTGTCTTTGCCCTGGAATTCATCAAAATAGGGTCGGATCTTGATTTCGTACTCGGTTCCTTTGAGCAGGCTGTTGAGAACGGTGCTGCGCTCGGAAGGCAAATTGATGTCCTGGAGCATCCAGGTTCCCCCGCTGGGTCGGTAGAAGAGACGGTAGCCCTGCACGTACTGAGACTGGCGATCAACCTTAATGAGGGCGGAAATGAGGAAAAAAGAAGGAAACGAGAGATGGAATCTGGGCTTAAGCTCTCCCTTAGTTTCACGATTATTGATGTGCCCTTGAGCAAGGCACCAAATCTTCAACTGCTCTACTAGACCTGCTAAGTAGCCACCAGTAGACCGTTTGTACTATGCAACTCCAAGTTCTGAATGCATGTGTCCTCAGAAAAGAGTTCAGCGTTTGTTCAGCCTTCTCTAAAATAAAGGTTTGAGACACTCACAGTCCAGGACACCCGGATGGACGCGGTCGTTAGCGTGACCGGCTCTTGAAGCTGGACAGCAACCTCTCCCAGCTCCCGTTGCACTTGCCTGTGATCCACGCCCTGACCTGTTGGACTCACATCTGAAGCAAACACAGACATTCACCTCAGCTCAGAATGCTGCTTCCCAAGAAATACAATAAATGCAAGAGTTAAAAATATCAATCCTGATTTATTTTGGGTGCAGGCTTGGGTTTGGGGTACTGACCTTGAGTTCGGACCAGCTCAGAGATGGGGCTCGGGTCACTCAGGCCGTACGCGTTGACGGCTCGGACGATGAAGAGGTAGATGGTGTTGGGGAGGAGGCCGGTNCTCAGGCCGTACGCGTTGACGGCTCGGACGATGAAGAGGTAGATGGTGTTGGGGAGGAGGCCGGTGATTGTATGCGTCTCCATCTTAACCATGTCGGCTACTGTCTGCCACGTGCTGCCTGCTGATTGGCTGTGAAAAGGTACAAGATAAAACTTTAGTTGCTGATGATTTTAAAATGATACTGAGTACCTGATTTAACTAAAGGGGTTGATCTCACTGTTGGAACAAATGATTATATTAGTAGCTGAACATCAAACTGTTTTATTGGAAGCTTTGGCACTGCAGAAAACCTACTCTGAAAACCTATTTAGCTTGTTTTTGTAAAGAGAATGGCAGCAACAGCAAGGTTTGAAGATTTAGAAGATGGAAAACTACACAAAATCATGGATTTTCTATTTATGCAGATGAGGAGATCCAGCAAAACTTTAAGTCATCCACTCAAAATGAAAAAGGATTTCAAAAGATCTCCTTTTTCATTTAAAAGACTACAAAAAAAAAAATAAATAAAAATTGAGGAAGCGGCTCCAAAAGATGAAAATGCCACTTGCTCAGATTTTCATAATCTTCAAGGCATTTGAAGCACGGTGGGAATAACTGAAGGAGGCACATATTTATTGCTTGAGGTGCAGTACCTCCGGGAAAAGTTATTCTTAATTTTGTTCCAAACTTTAGGTCTGAAAGTGGCTCATTGATGTGCTGCTATGTAAATAATCTCAAGCAATATCAACATTTATTTTTGGCTTCTCAGATATGAGAAAAGTCGCAGAGTTGAGAGAAGTTTGTGCATTCTGGAAGATTCCAAATTATACAATGTGCTTTCTTGATGAATAATGTAATGAAGCTTGTCAAAGTGCACAGCTGCCAACAGGAAATGAGGGCAGGTTCCTGGCTTTGGGTGCTCCCCCAGATGCATCCCATCGACCCTTACCCCAACCCTTTCCTTCTTTCTCCTTTCTCTCCCCCTTTCTCTGTGAATTCATTGTCACCTTGGCAGTGACACAAAGCCTCTCCAACCATTTGTGTGACACTTTAAAATTTTTCCCCCCAGGGCATGATGGGAGTTTGTGAAACGCTGACTTTACTGCCGACCTGCACAATCAGACCAAAGGGGAAAACGACTCATGAATACTCATCTTTTGCATATGGAGGCTACAGTGCAAATTCAAGGTAACTTTGTGGGAAAGGCACATGCATGTAACACAAACCAAGGCTGTGGCCGCCAAAAAGAGAAAATTGATGCAATCTCACTGGGAAATGGAAACCCTGCCTTCATATGTTTAAAAAAAAAAAAAAAAACAAAAAAACACTACACTATTATACATTGCAACTCACATGTGCACACTTTCTCTTCCTGTGCTCCTCCAAACAAACTTTAGCACCTTAGGCAACAAAATATTATTGCAAACATCCCATCGGCTGTCTCCAGCTGCTATATAAAGAAACACTCTGCTGCTGCCACGGAGGAGGTCTGGATCTGATTAAGCTCCGCTGGTGTTCCCCTCTTTATCGAATTGGAAGGACACATTTCCCCACAACGCTGCCTATCTTCATCTGCCAACCCGATTCCTCCTTCCATCCATCCAGCCACCCATCCTGCCGCACAAAATCAACTTTTTCCTCTAATTAATCCAGGGTGGACTTCTTCCTCCTCTTAGATGACAATACCTGGAGATTTTAATGGAGGCGGAATTAGATTCAGGAGCATTTACCATGCAGCTTCCATGTGTGGGAACGTCTGAAAGTCAACAAGTACATATTCTGTTCAGGTAAAGGGTGCATAGACAGAAAAAGAGGGGAAGGACGTGACCGGGAAAGAGGGAAAGGAAACACCAGGAAAGGAAACTAGGGTGACATGAATATATCTGTTTGCTGATACTCATCTCTCATTGAAAATGTGACATTGGCTAGTTGTGTCATCTGCACAATAAAGGTTATTCAGACCAAAACTTCTTCTCACATTTTAACCATTACGTCTTCAGAAATATTAATTGAATTAAGTCTCCTTTTCAAGGTCTAATAATAATTAAAACATGAAGAGGATCCACTTTGCTTTAAAAAGCTCCAGACGGGGAGTCTGGCTGAGTAGTGTCCTTAACTAGAAAGCTTTTCAGAGGCATTTCTGTTCATACAAGGCAATGATTCTTATAAAACACTTGGCTGAATAGTTGAAACTCTTACGTGAAAATATGCAACTTAAAAATAATGAATATTGACAGAAAAAACAGGTATAAGAAGGTTATTATAAAAATCTGTGTCAGTATTCACTTTATAAATGCATTTTCTATCCTTTTTTTATGGTTATGCCTGTTATTATTGTGCAGATGGATATTTGCAGCTAAGGGGAGCACAGGCGATATTTTCACTAGTATACAACTGTGGCAGCTTAATAAAGAACAGAAACGACTTGTAAAAATGATTCTCTCGACAGCTGCACTGTGATGAGATCTGATGGCAAAGAGTGCTTGCACATCCCCGAACATCTCTTTTTTGATGTAGCATCCCTCTTACCTGAAGGCCTCGATGATGTAGGAGGTGACGGCGGCGCCTCCCTCGTGGGCGTTGGGTTGCCATGTCAGGCTGACGCTGTTCTTGGACACGTCTGTGACTATGGGTTTGTGCGGTGGACCTGGAAGCTGGAAGGGCTCCGTAGCCTGAGCGACCATCAGATCTGCAGTCTCTGGATGGAGAAAGAGGAAATAAAGACAGAGATGAGAGAAGTTTTCACCATTTTCATTTGGTGAAAATGTGATTTAGCCACAGTTGCGCCGCTGATGCTGACTGAACATTTGCATCACTGCTGCTGCGGGCTGAGCGCCGCAGCTCTAAGTCTCCCACTATTACCGCCCTTCATTTTCCTTTTCATGACAACTATTAGATCTCAACTAACCATTACAACGCTCTGACACTAATACTCAAATAACGACCTAAGGTGTCATCGTAATGGCTTGTTAAGTCGTTACGCGCCCGTTTAATGCCACTAATGAAATCTCTACGGCTTGAAACATTTTTATGTACTAATGCCTGATGGGTTAAAGAGGGAAAGAAAGGGCGACTGACAATATCTCAGCATTACAGCTGGAATGTGAATAAGATAGTACATTACTTCAAACTGTTTAGCCTGAATTGCCTGTTATTTTTTACTGCTTGAGAAAATGAATGGAACAGAAAGACTCTGCCCTGCTAGTAGGACTTTAAGTTTCTTCCTTATATATGATTTTCCTCTGTTTGTGGTCATATGATGTGATGCTCTAACTAATAATATGCTAATTTTTTCAAAAAAAAAAAAAAAAAAAANAAAAAAAAAAAAAAAAAATTAGCATGTTATAGAATTGTGTGCTATGTGATAACACACAATTCTTTTGTATGTTATCGCATAACACAGGGGTTCTCAATGTTTTTGAACCAAGTAGGACATCTGGAAACCACGCTACCAACAAGCCCAGCCCTAACAAAAATCATAGAAATTCTTCGCATATATGTGTGCTGTACTAACATCAACTACAAGTGTGAACAAATTATTGACATCCACTTAAAGCAAAAGTAAACTGATGCATGTTGAACTTTTCCCAAGGGAAAAAAAAAATCTTAGAGACCAATTTTACAGATCAAATTCACTGTTCTGGTCTCAAGGAGCACATTTCAACATGTGAAAACAATTGTATAAAGGCTTTTGTGGCTGTAGAGAGAGGTGCAAAGTTGAGGAAACTGACCTCTATGACGTCATAAGGGTTACTTCCTGTTGGTGCAAGACAAAAAGTTTGAAAATTAAAGCTTCTCCTAAAACATTTTGTGAATTGAGCACCCCCAAAGTCTATGAAGGGCTTTAGTTTTCAAACTTGTTTTCTTTAGCACCAATAGGAAGTAACCCTTGTGATGTCATAGAGGTTGGCTCTGACTTTGCAGATTTGCCTCTACAACCACAAAAGCTGTTATACAGTTGTTTAATAGTGCTCGCCATGATCAATAAGCTCTCCTTTAACTGGCTAAAAGCTGCTATCCACAACAAGACAAAAGTGGAAATGACACAAACAAGACATGACTTAAATAAGACAATAACAAACTTTAAAACCAAATTTCTCAATGAAACAATTTTATTTGCAAATAATTTGCTGCAATAACAGAATTCAATTGTTTAGATTCTATGCAGAAATTTACAGTCATCTGGTAAAGTGTCATCTGCTCCAAGTGCCGCTGGTGGGTGCTCGTACCACAGTTTGAGAACCACTGACATAGCACTCTTTCCAAAACTAAAAATAGGCAACTATTGTGTTGCTATAGAAACATGTCACTTTACTGCTGTGAATGAAAATAGTGTGAAATAGTTCTCTTTTTTAGAGTTATTTTTATATAAATAATTAAGAATTAAACCTGTGATTCTGACTCTGATCACAGCATGTAGCAAAAATGCCATTTCCATGCAGCCTGCATGAAGCTGTTATTACACATCCCATTAAGTCATGCTGCCATTTCATAGATTTGTAATCTGCATGTATTTAAAGCACAAAGAGACTATTTACCTTTGACTGTGAGCACTCCACTCCAACTCGTCTCCCCACTGGAGCTGGAAGCCAGGCAGGTGTAAACCCCGGAGTCTGTTTCCTGGCAACGGTAAAGTGTGTTTCATTAACTTTGGTGTGTGTGTGTGTGTGTGTGTGTGTGTGTGTGTGTGTGTGTGTGTGTGTGTGTGACAGAGTCTGTGATACCATGTTAATGTACCCATTACCAGTGAATGAGACTAAATGTCATATCTCTCCAACCAGGATGTTTGTACTCAGAATACTGAACAAAGAGGAGACTGGCATTGCTGGCAAATTGGCAGTCACAATTCACACAAAAATCAACCAGCTTACTATCTGAGCTAGACTTGTGTTTTAGAACCAGTATATAACAACTTGTAGATCCCACTGACATCAATACAAACTGTCAAGCATCATCCTTTTGCTATTTGAATTTGTTTTGTTTGTGTTATGAGGCGTCGCAGGAGGTTCATAAAAAGAATCTTCCACTCTGCATGTAGCAGCAAACAGGCAGAAAAATCACAATGGCTTAATTAGGCATATATTTATGACAGTCAGGATAGAATTAATTTATATAGATGAAAACTTTCGTCCCTTGACAGGTTGGACCTGGAAGCACATGGGGACACAGTATGTGAGTTTTAAAGCAGACATATACAGATTTTCTTGTTGCTATTTGCATTTAGGGATCTATTTTGAAATCTTTGCAATGCTTTAAAGGACCATACCGGCCATTTTGCATGTTTGAGCCTAATATATTCAATTTTCATACACATAACATTACTGACAATCATTTCCCAAAGCATACTACTGGAACGGTGAATTAAATTTTTTTTTTTCCTACCTTCCAGACTGCCATTGGTTTCAGTTCATTCTGGTACGCTATTAAAATTAACTTGTTGATACTTGAAACGTTCTTGGGATAGGTAATCCATCATTGCCAACAAGACGTATATTCAGGGTTTTTTTTCGAACTTACGTAATTTTAGCATTTGAGCACAATAAAAAGTGCGGAGTGAATGTATGTCTCCACTGGGTAATACTGTATATTCCCAAAAGAAAACCTGCGTTTATTGAAAAATTTAAATGACCGTGACTTCATAAGGCTGCGTAACTATTAGCAGGTGAANGCGTTTATTGAAAAATTTAAATGACCGTGACTTCATAAGGCTGCGTAACTATTAGCAGGTGAAACACAGATTTTTAAGGTGGGTGTATCACTTAAATATATGATTTTGAAAGATTAAGAAGTTTTGCAAAATATCAGGAAAGCTGAAATACAGTTTTATCCTTTCGGAAATGGTTGTCAGTAACATAACGTATGAAAATGTATGTTTTGCTCAAACATGCAAAATGGCCGCTATGGTGCTTTAATGTGCAAAAAGCACATAGATCAACTTCTACTCTCCCCAGAGCATCAGTTTATATAAGTACATTTACATGCGCTTTAAAATGAACATAATCAGATTGAAACTGGCATAAATAGATGTTGATGTACTCTGAGGAACAAGATAATGTGGTTGTAAATATTTACTTTACTAAAATGATCTCCGCTTACTGTCAGAGTACTAAGCATTCTGTACATGCATTTTCTCACTTGTACTTGTAAGCCAAATAAGCAACAAATCATGTATATTCAGCTGACAACAGAATCCTATTCATTCATGATACTTGCCGTGTACACGTATAAGTAAGCCGTATATGACTTACTCTACTTTTGCCTTAATCACAGTACAAACAAAAGTTGGAGTACAGTGTGCATGTAAACGTACTGAATGAGACATACTGTCTCTTTAAGGCTTTTTCCAGAAATGCCCACTCTGATTGGCCAGCTGTGTCAGGCCTGAGCTAGCAACGTCCTTGAAGTGTGAAATTTGGATGCTTCCCAAACACTCGCTCACTAGCTTTGCACTTTTTTGGGTGTGTCTAATGTGTAGTTGGGTAAACTAAACTCAAATGTACATGTTGAGGTCATCATGTTACAGAAGTATGACTAATCAAAAATGAAGCCTTAAGGACAGTTCTGGAATTAATGAATTTGTCTTTCTGGATACATTTCTATATGCACAAATCTTAAGTTTTACAACTTTCATAATGTTCAACACGTCTACCTACTACCAGTATATTAAATATGAAAAAATGAGAGGGAAATCCATCATGTAGATGGATTTTATCTGCACAGATTGGATGTGAAGAGACTTTAACCATGCTGTGAGTTATTTCAGAATAATCCCCCCATACATTAAACACTTATAAATATTTAGATTTCATCAAAGCCATGAAAGACAAATACAATAAGGAAAAGAAAATGTAAAATCCATCAAAATTCATGTAACGACCACAGCATTCTTACTTAGAAAATTGTTGCATTACTTATTGTCAGTTATACAAATGTGCATTCTAATGAAGTGTTCATCAACATAAAAACCTACTTCAATTAACATATGCTTTGCTGAGATTGTGTCTTTAAAAAAAAAAAAGATATTCTCAGTGTATCTGTTTGGAGGAAAGTCAAGCTGGTGGTTTGTGTTCTTCGTCTGATTGAAACACGGCAGAGGAGGAGGAAAGTTAAAGGAAGGATCAAAGGACGGAATTTTAATGACCAGTTAGAGGTCTACAAATTTCTAAAGCACCAGGCTTCAGACTCAACAGCTACTTAGCATTCTGGACAGGCTACCAGCAGATGTGATTAAGAGGTGTGTGTGTGTGTGATAAATGTGCATGTGTGTTAGTGTGTGCGCATGTGAATACGGCTATTAAATTTTTTGGGAAGGCAAGCCAAAAGCTAGACGGGCTGTGAAATTGGTTATAATACGGGGAGATGCTGGGGGTCTGTGCTGTGTGGGGTGTGGTAAGGTGGGGTGGGGGGGAGAGTTGTTGTAGTGTGCTACAGGAAGTGATGCTAACATCTAGCAGGAGATTTTCCTTTATTCTTTCTTTGCTTCTTTATTTTTTCCTCTTCTGGTCTTTATTTTCTTAATTTCTTCCTTCTTTGTTGACTTATTTCTTTATTTCCTACCTTGTTTCATTCATTCATTCACATTTACCTTCCCTGCTGTATCATTCCTTTTCTCACATTTTGTTCTTTTCCCCTGTCTATTTTTTGTTTCTTACTATTCTTTTTTGATTTTTTTACTTAAACCTTTTCCTTCCTTTCCATCCTTCTTTCTTTCTTTCTTTCTTTCTTTCTTTCTTTGTCCCTTATCCCATTTTTTCCCTCTTTGTTCTTTTTAATTTCTTTCTCCTCTTTCATGTATTATTTCCTTTATTCCTTCTTTCTTTTTGCTCCTATCATTCTTTGCTTCATTCATTTCTTGTTTTTTTTTTTTTTTTTTTTTTTTTCCTAATGTCTTTAATTTTCCTTTTCCATTTCCAGGTTTCACAGAGCCAAATTAAATTAAGTTTTCTTAAACTCTGCCTCAAAGTGAATATAAAGCCAACATAAAATCCAAAATGAGCAAATATGTTAAATCCAGATCATCTCTGCCTGAATGGAGAGAGTTTAGTAGCAAATAAATAGTTCATTTGCAAAAACATAAAATTTTATATTTTCATAATTTTGATTGTTCATTCCAATTAATAGCAATCAAAAGGTATACAAATTTTGGTTTGTTAACTTATTTGGATTTTTTTTTCCATTTTAAAACATCAGTTTGACTGATATAACCAGAAATGCACAATTAAAAAAAAAAAAAAANTAAAAAAAAAAAAAAAGCTTTTTTTTTAATTTATAATGTTTTAGAAATATAGTTAACTGTTTTTGCAAATAAATCTTCAAATGGATTCTCATGAAAAGGGACACCTGAATTATAACTGTAAAGTGACTTACGTTAAGCGTTTAATCAGACGACGTGGTGTGATCTGTATTCCTAACCCCATATGTGTAAAAAATTGCATTGCAGATTCATTTCCAGGCCTTTTAAAGCCTTAAATCTGGATTATTTATGCTGAAAGGTTTTCCCAGAAGCCGCAGAGCCCTCGGTGCTCTTCACAGTGTACAGTGAGAGAAGAGAGACCGACTGCATTTAAATGTTAATTGTACCTATGAGAGCTTCTGCCTCTGTAAATAGCTTTCCTGTTGCTGCTGCTGCTGCCTGTGTGTGTGTGTGTGTGTGTGTGTGTGGGTAAGCGAGGAGGTTTTAAGGGGAATGTTAATTAGCTTTTCATCTGTTTTTGTCGTGAGATGTTTCAGCCTTACACCCTCCATCCATTAACGTGCAGCCAAAAACACAATCAGCCTCCCTGGTTATTCACTTATTCTGCGCACGCGGCCCATATTACTCCGATTGCAAATCTTATACATTATGCAAAGGGTGTGCTCGGAGAGTCTGTGGTGACTAATGCGTTGCTTAGTGGCGTGCGCGCGGCCATTCTGCTTCTCTGTGTTTGTGGGCCAGCTCATCAGTAACACTGACAGAGGAATTACTCAAGCCTAAGTGGCTTGTCAGAGCGTCCTGTAGGACACAGGACAGGTGACTCTCCGTCCCTCACAACATCCCTCTTTGCTCCTCCTGGCTTTCTAGAGGCCCTGACCTTGGGTTGACCCGTGGGCCGGCTGATGCTACATCTGTCTGAGGGGGTAAAAGTGGGTCCCCAGATGGTGGTGTTTGATCGGTGGATAGGGATTTGCCACAGAGAGCGGGTGGGGTAAACAGTGCCCGACACCTGATTATTAATCAAGGCTGGCAGCTCTGGGCGCTGTGCGAAACAGATTGCTGAAAAATGGATGAAGCGAGAGGAGGTGAGAGAACACGAGGAGAGAGGAGCTGAGAGATCGTCTTTTATTGATTTATTTTAGGTTGGCATTAAAATCCAAAGAGAATGAGGTTTTACTTTGGTGTATTTTTCTTGTTTTGTTTTTTTTCCTTCCTGTTTTCAATATTCATTTGTTGCCGTCAAGAGAAAAAGTGATAAGTGACTGGTGCTCATAGCACAAATGTGGCCATTTGTAAAGCACTTTATGTTTTAGCTAAACTCTGAGACATAGAACCAACATTTCTTTGCCAAATTTTACAAGGACTGCTTTAAAGGACAATACATGTTGCATATCTAAGCCTAATATATTCGATTTTCATACATGTTACGTTACTGACAATCATTTCCCAAAGGATGAAACCGTATTTCAGCTTTCCTGATATTTTGCAAAATCTCTTAATCTTTCAAAATCAAATATTCAAGTGATACACCCACCTTAAAAATTGATGTTTTACCTGCTAATAGTTAGGCAGCCTTATGAAGTCACAGTCATTTAAATTTTTGGATAAATGTGGGTCTTCTTTTGGGACTATATTCCCTGGTGGAGACATACATTCACTCTGCGCTTTTTATTGCACTTANTCTTTTGGGACTATATTCCCTGGTGGAGACATACATTCACTCTGCGCTTTTTATTGCACTTAAACACTGAAATTACATAACTCTGAAAAAAAAGTTGAGTACATAATTTGTGATGATGTATTACCTATCCTAAGATCATTTCAAGTATCAACAAGTTGAATTTAGTAGCATAACAGAATGAACTGAAACCAATGGCGGTCTGGAAAGTAGGAACATAATAATAATAATAATAATTCACTGTTCCAGTAGTATGCTTTGGTAAATGATTGTCAGTAATGTTCCATGTATGAAAATTGAATATATTAGGCTCAAACATGCAAAATGGACGGTTTGGTCCTTTAACTCTTGAAAACGTGACTTTTGGCCTGTAGGTGGCGCTACAACAATCAATATAACAAAGCCATAACTCTGTGATTATAAGTTGATTCACTGCTAATTTTGTACTACTCATCCTTACACAAAGCCCTACGCAGGATTTAGGTGTTCTCAAAAAATCATGGAACCACATGAACTTTGAATACGTGCAAAATGTGATGGCATTTAGCCTGTAGGTAGCCCTACGGTAATATAATAAATATTTATGGCCATAGCTCAGTGATCATAAGTCTGACTTGCTGGAAATTATGCACTATTCATCAATGTAAAAGCTCTTCTAGCTGTAGACATGCATTTAGGTGTTCTTCAAAAATCATGGCAGGCATCAGCCAATCAGCATGATTGTCTGTCACTATGTGCATTTTGATGCAGATTAAACATTTTCTTCTATAAAAATAACCATTTTAGATAGTTATGCAGGTATGAGCTCACTGAGTGCTTTCTAATGCTGTTAATATGTTTTAAGTTTCTGTAGGTGGCGCTCTTTTCTTAGTTTGTGCAGCCATGGTTCCTATCACTGCTCATGTCTTGTTTATTACAAACAAATTCCTGTTTCTGCTGCCAAACAAGAGACTAAAGCTCCAGGATGTGGTTCTATGTGGTCTGTAGTTGTTTATAATAGTGTGCAGGAGGCTGATAATAATGTCAGATCCTTTTTTTTTTTTTTTTTTTTTTTTGGAGGTGACTGAGGAGGCAAATCTGATTTGCTGGCAAAACTGTGTGTAAACTGTGTCTCTAAATCAATGTGCAAACTGGATTTCCCGACTGAACCCGATTACTTGCCGTAATCCAGTTTTTGGTGTCCATGTAAACAAAGCCCTCTCTCTTTGTTTTTGGTTCCTGCTACCCAACTGTCCCTCGCCGTACCCACTCATCCCACGCCCACATCAAACCATTTAGCAGAATGGCAGCACGACCCTCCCCGCCACACATGCTCACACAAAAAACACCACACATACACACACACACACACACACTTTCGTCTGTCCAGGACATTTTGGCACTGGTAGGGAAAGTGTGTATCTGGCAGAGGTCCCAGGGTAAAATGGCATTTCCTCATTGCTGGCAACAAACGGACCATCTGTTCCCCTCCAGGGGCCCCGATAAAATCTACTTATGTATACTGATCGTTTGAGGGTTAAACGTGTTTTATTGAGGGTGATTTCATCTTTTCCATGATGAAAAAAAAGACAGAGGTCGTGATTAATGTTTTGTGTTTTAATGTTGTTTGGTTGCTCTCTTTTGATTAAAATGCGGGAGCTAATCTGTGGAAGAACCTGCTTGAATGGATGTTTAGGGATGTTATGGACACCTTTAACATCCAGAACTGTTGAAAGATTTGGCAAACTGGAAAGGTCAGACTGGCATTGATATCACAGTTGATCAAATCAGTATCTGAAAATGGAATATCTGGAATATTTGGCTTGTGTTTCAACTAAATTGGGGAGTCTATGTGAGGAGGTGCCATGGCTTGACTGAAAATACTCAATAAACTAATGACGAATTCCAATATCTGATTTCTATCATCGCTGACAAGGATGAATCTGGAGAGGTAAGGAATTACACCATCAAAAAAGTGAGATTTCAATACGTAATTTCATAAAGCACTACTGTGGAATTCAAGGACACAAATACTTGCTGGAATTTCCATTTGCTGAAAAACTATGATGTCAATTCTAACGCTCCAACGCTTCAAGCAAACTGTGCGATAACAGTGATCTTATAAGCGTGTTGCATGTCACAGTGTGAGATGTGAGATGTGGGTGTCTGTGACAGGCTGATAAGTTTGATATCTGAAGAATTGTAGCAACAAGCTGGAAAAACTACGCAAAAAATGCGTCATCGTAAGAGGGGATTTATCAACGTAGCAGCAGTGAAATCATTTCTGACCATCAGAATTTTGTCTCTGGATGTCTCTGGTTGGCTGTTGGTGGACACGTCTCATACTGTGATCTAGGTCCAAATGCTTTGGATTGTCGCCCAAAGATTTCATCACGATTTTTTCGTGATAGCCCAACATCATGGTCTGCGGGTCTTAAGGTCACATCTGTTCACCGCAGAAAAGCTGATCAGAATGAACCAAAAGTCTGTGAAGAACCTTAACATGGCATCTGACAGCTTTAAATGGATTCTAAAGTGAGAGAACTTTTAGCCTCAGCTGTCATGCCACTCAGTTTTACGCCCACAGGACCACATCCAGCGGAAAATGTGCTTCAGACTTCTGACTCCTGTCCTCTTCTCACACTCATCCTCTTGCTTCTCTCTCTCTCTCTCTCTCTCGTTTTCGTTCATCCGGTGCTCGCCCGCGATGCATCGAGGATTTAATTACAAGTCTCAGCGATCGTTAATCATTGAGAATCCACAATCAATTAATGTGTGAGCCTCCTTGAGGTTCGCCGATGCTGCGGTGACCTCAGGTGCTGCTTCTTACCCCGGGGGGAACTCTGGGCAGAACAGATTTCATTAGCATGGAGTAAGACGGCGCTAACAACTGCTAATGGCCTTGTCTGTTCATTATTATGGCAATCACGCCTCACTGCTGCAGTTTTGTTACATTCTCCACCTCTTTCCCACATAAAAGCTCATCATTTGAGTCAATGATAAAACGCGTCCTCTGTTTAAGTGCTTTATGCTTTTTCCCTGTAATTAAAATTTTAGTGTTTCATCGTGCGGAACATGTTTATCTTACGTGAACGTCATCATGTTTAATGTGCAAATAGTTATGCATGTAGATTGTGAATGCATTTTAATCAGTTCTTCGGAAAATGAACGGTGATAGTAAATATATATTAAATTAAACCAAGTTCATTAGAGACAGGAAATGAATATTAGATGCAAGAGTTCACAATGATAACTGAATACTTTTTAATTTCTGAATGCATGGTTCTGGTTATCAATTGAAAAAATAATGAATACCTGAAGGTTGGTGACTTGGAGTGTCCCGTTTTCCATTAAGCTGCTTCGTCCATCATTCCCCAGGATCCTCTGGCCATCTTTCTCCCATTGGATGCTGGGAAGTGGGTTTCCCATAATGTGGCAGTGTAACTGGGCAGTAGAACCTGGAGCTAGCGTATGATTGGCTGGTCCCTGACGGATGATGGGAGGGACGCGGTCTGAGGGTGCTGCAGGGAGAGAGAACAAAGTGACATGACAGTTGAACTCCTTTTATTTGACCCTGTAGATAATAAATTGGACTTTTTTTCTTTTTTTTTTTTGACAGAAACCTTATGTTCCAAACATCCTAGCTGTAATCCAAAGTTTATCAGTTGCTTATTTTTGTGTGAGCTTCTCTCCAAAATCATCCAAAGGCCAAAAGAAACTCAAACCCGACAGCACAGCGCGTCCTTTTCAGCACAATAACACTCACGCCGCAACCAGACACAATGTACCTACATCCAATTTCAGATTACCCACGGCTATTCTGACTATAATTATATTATTTACAAGGGGTGATTGATAAGTTCTGAGCCTGACACATAAGAAAGTGAGCGAGAGCTGTGAAATCTTCTGTGGAAATAATGTAACACCGTGGGTGATTTTCCTCATCTAATGCATTTATTTGAGCTCAGTGATATCCAATTTCCAAAGGGACTGTGGAAGTCTGTGAGTGACTCAAGATGGACAAACTTGGCCAATATGTAGTGATGATGTACCTACTGGCTGCTATTCATGATTGCAATAGTGGTGATCATCTCAGTTGTGGAGGATTTTTTGGAAAGAAAATAGGTTTTATAAACAGGGTATCTGCAGGTTCAGGCATGTTAAATTTAAGACTTTTTAAAGAGTTTTTAATGCCTCTTAGGATGGAATTTAAGACCAACTTCACATGGTAAAAAGTATATGCTGGCATCAATTACTTTACGTTTAGGGACATTATTTAGTTTTAAATTACTGATTTACATTTTTTCCAAATTCTTGTTGCTCCACCTGCTGTCCATAAGCATCAAGGCCAACGTATGTAACTTTTGTTCCGGCCTGATGACTGTTCAGATTAAGGGTATAAGGTTCTACACGGCAACAATTAAAATAAAATGTCCTACTAAAACAAATCGAAATTAAATTTTTGTTGTGATTTTTTTTAAGTTTGAAAAAAAAAATGCCTTTGGAAATCGCATTTAAAACTTCTTTTTTAAAGCCTTAATTTTGGCAGAATCAATTTAAGACCATTTAAGACATTTTAAGACCCCGCAGATACCCTGTATAGAACTGGGATAAAATGCAACACTGCTAAGCTAGATCCTTCTATGCTCAGCTCAGAACTTATCAATCAACCCGTGTATGTTATTATAACCAATTTGAGTTAGTTTGAAAGAAGAAAGTTCAGGTGTTAAAGCCAAGCTCCTACTGGTATTTACATAATGATCTACTGAATTGTTTTGATAGGGGTTTCTGATAATTCCCGCAAAAAATAATAGTCGTTCAAAATAAATGCAATTATGCTTGAGTAGCAGCTTTTATACAGGATCAGATGTAACCCTTGTTGTAATTTAGGCTTAGATGTTACTGAGGTGGGGATAAATAATAATGGGCATGCCAGCAGAGTAAATTTAATTAACTCCATCTAGATAGACAAAATAGAAATATCACATCTCACTCTGCTTATTTTGATACATGTGTTCTGTTTCCATTTTTAATAATTTCATCAGTTTTGATTTGGAAACCACATTTCTGCAGACCCCCCAAAGTTTGTCAAAAGTCAAACATGTGGACTTCGAGATAGAGATTTCCTTGTTTTCCGATAAAAACGCGGCGTGACCTGAAGTGTGAAAATGTCGCTGTGAGAGAACATCCATTCCCAGCAGTGCTCATGCCCACGTCTCTGCGGTCCTGCCCCAGTTCAACATGCAAATCAATGACATAGATTTTTCTCTGGCAGGAAAAGGTTGATACAGTTACCTCCTGTCAGACTGACCGTATGTCAAGGTACTGAGAGACCCAGAATTTATTATTTATCATCTATTTGGAGTAAGTAAGTGTATGTTTATGTATGAAACCTCAAAAGAGAAAGCATAATCTGTACTACCTTTCAAGTGCAGAGAATAATAAAGTTATTAACAAGCTTGTAATTACTTCAATTCTTGATTTGCTGAGAAATTCAACAATAAAATGATTATAAAGATTTTAGAATTTTTCAGCATTTACCCAGGCTACAGCACAATTTCTTTCTCAGATAAATGAATGTGAACAGATTCTTGGCAAAATTCACACCGGAGACTAAACTTTTCTAAACACTGCTTGATTGTTAACTTTAAACCCATTTTACGAGGTGTTTTCTGCTAGAAAAATGTAAATAAATCGGTGATATATTAACTCTCTATTCTTTGTTTACACTGGCTCCACATCAGAGCGATAAGGAGTGGAGCGAATGCTTTTCATTATTCATCCACAAATGCACAGGAGGTGTTTGATGTCCATGGAGCTGCAGTAAACCTTTAGGTTTGTGCACGAAGCCACATTCAATGAACAGAAATCCTAAAGAGTTACTGCACTCTAACTTGCCCTGTGCAATCAGACTGAGAAAACGAGCCAAAGCCATGGACTTATAAGGTCGCGTTCTGCATCTGCAAGTGTGCGAGTTAACAGTTCAATGTAAACACTGTGGTACGAGCGCTGCCAACTAGCAAAGTTATGCTCAGTTTAGACAAGTCCTCAAACTTCATGCAAGTTCATAAAAGGTTGCAGAAGGCGCCGAAGGCCCGCAAAGCCTCTGAGACACACTGACTGAGCAAAAAAAAAAAAAANAAAAAAAAAAAAAAAAAAGCTAATTCACCCAGAGCTACGGTTTAACTTTAATCTACAGATGTGAAACGGATCCTGATATGAGCAGCTATTGCTAACTGAAAATGTGCAAAGTCAACAGAGGAGATAGAGGAGATATATGTGCAGAAAATCCCTGTTGGCTCTCTGAATGGGAGGCTTACAGGGAAGGAAGCATATGTTGCAGCAGGGTTATTTGCATAGAGCGATCACTGGTTGTCCCTTTTGATTACATCAGATAAGACCTCCTGCTGTTTGCTTGTTTGGGGTAAAGATGTTTTAATTTGAGACGGATTTGAAGAGTTTTCACATTTATTTGGGTGCACATGCAGGGGAAAACAGGTGGGGGGGCGGCTCAACAGATTGTGTGGGAAATAATTAATGAAACATCCAGATTAAAATCTTAACTTGCTCATTTTGTCTTAAATTAATTGTGGAAGTTATTGCATTTAGATGAGAATGTTTGTATTTGTGTGATTACGTGTACTAGCAGCTAGCTATTCATCTACTTGAGGAAGACAACTAAAGACACACAATCAGTGTGTTTGTATACACAAACCATACCAGTCTTTTGCAAGTTTGCGCCTTATATATTCAATTTTCATACATCTACCATTACTGACAATCATTTCCCAAAGCGTACTAGAAAATGTTTAATCTGCATCAAAATGCACATAGTGACAGACAATCATGCTGATTGGCTGATGCCTGNAGAAAATGTTTAATCTGCATCAAAATGCACATAGTGACAGACAATCATGCTGATTGGCTGATGCCTGCCATGATTTTTGAAGAACACCTAAATGCATGTCTACAGCTAGAAGAGCTTTTACATTGATGAATAGTGCATAATTTCCAGCAAGTCAGACTTATGATCACTGAGCTATGGCCATAAATATTTATTATATTACCGTAGGGCTACCTACAGGCTAAATGCCATCACATTTTGCACATATTCAAAGTTCATGTGGTTCCATGATTTTTTGAGAACACCTAAATCCTGCGTAGGGCTTTGTGTAAGGATGAGTAGTACAAAATTAGCAGTGAATCAACTTATAATCACAGAGTTATGGCTTTGTTATATTGATTGTTGTAGCGCCACCTACAGGCCAAAAGTCACATGTTTTCAAGAGTTAAAGGACCAAACCGTCCATTTTGCATGTTTGAGCCTAATATATTCAATTTTCATACATGGAACATTACTGACAATCATTTACCAAAGCATACTACNTTGAGCCTAATATATTCAATTTTCATACATGGAACATTACTGACAATCATTTACCAAAGCATACTACCGGAACAGTGAATTATTTTATTTTTTTCCTACCTTCCAGACCACTATTGGTTTCAGTTCATTCTGTTATGCTATTAAAATCAACTTGTTGATACTTGAAACGTTCTTGCGATAGGTAATCCATCATCGTGAACAAGATGTGTATTCAGGTGTTTTCCGAAGTTATAAGTAATTAGTTATAAGTAATTTTATCATTTAAGCACAATAAAAAGCATGGAGTGAATGTATGTCTCCACCAGGGAATATAGTCTCAAAAGAAGACCTGCATTTATCAAAAAATTTAAATGACCATGACTTCATAAGGCTGCGTAACTATTAGCAGGTAAAACATCAATTTTTAAGGTGGGTGTATCACTTGAATATTTGATTTTGAAAGATTAAGAGATTTTGCAAAATATCAGGAAAGCTGAAATACGGTTACGGACTTAATACGGTCTTACTTTTAAGCGGGCAGGTCAGTGGTGATAACAAGCTGATATACTTGAGTTCATGTGGTTCCATGATTTTTCGAGAACACGAAGACGGCTACACAAGTCACACTTTAGCTGATAAAAAGATGAACAGAAAGACGCCAAACATGACGCGCGCTTAAATTTGATAATTACCTAATTATAAAACATGACTATTAATTTTAAAGATTATTAATGGTAATTAACTCAACATGTATGTAATCAAAAATAATATTTTGGTAAGAGAATGGAATACATGGATGAATACACCTGAACTGTGAGCAGTAATGACGTAAAGGTTACAGAAGAGAGCTTGTGACTGATGGGTCGTCGGTTTGATCCCTGAACTGGCAGGAGAAATCTGGGTTGGGGAGGTGAATAAGCAGTTCCTGCTCCTTCCTAATTATCACCACTGAGGTGCCCTTGAGCAAGGCACCTAACCCCCAAATGCTACAGTGGAGCTGCTCAGTGGACGGAAGTCTGTGGTTGTAGTGAGCAGCTTTCAGGTGTGAATGTGTGTGTGTGTGTGTGTATGAGCAAGGCATTCCTGAAAAAGAGCATTGATGCTCAGTGAAATAACCCTGAATAAATAAAGGTTAAAAAACAAAACAAACAAAACAAAAAAAAAAAAAAAAANAAAAAAAAAAAAAAAATGCACTCTGTATAAGACAATGCGGTTGATAAAAATCTTGAGGGAAGAGAGAAGGAGGAGTGCTCCCGACTCCTGGGAGCCTGTTGAGCATCTTTGTGGATGCAAAATGTTTGATCCGCATCCTTGATCCAGTTTATTGGTGGTGAAATGTTTGCATGTCTTTTTGAGGGGTTGTATATTTTATTCTGAGGGTATTTTATTAAGGAGGAAAGCTCTGGATCGATTCTGGGTCCTGTCAGGGATCCACTGCTGCCTACAAGTCTTTAGGGTCAAAATGCTGGTCAATTCTTCATTTGTGTGTTTGTTCAGTGGGTTGAGTTTATTGCTTTTAAAGGTGACAAGAGCTGATTGCTTGAACGGAGTTGCCTTTTGTTCTCGGCACCAACGTCCATTAAGTGTTGCAGACTCACGACTGCAAACATGTAAATCATCAGGACGTCAGGGTTCAGAAGGTGATGGTTTTAGGATGACTGACAGAATGCATGGGATTTTAAAAAGGGTCCTTGCTGTGTTGTAGAAAGGAGGTTTGTGATTGTGATGTCAAGGATCACGGCAAGGTGGGTTTGGATAATTTGGGGTTATCCTGGTGACGGCAAACAGCATGTGTGGAGTGGAAACCATGTTAATGTGACTTTTTGCTCCTACCAAAAGCCAACAATATTAAAATGACTATCATCTTTAATGTGATTGCTACTGTTTACTCCATTAACACCACCAAATTACAGTCACCTATAATTGTTTTTAATCAGGTTATTTTAATCCTGTAATCCTACCCCGTGTCTGCCTGCATGTCTGTGTGTGTGTGTGTGTGCATGCATCAATGTGTGTTTGTATTCTACTCACCGTTTTCCACCTCTAGCAGGGCTTTAGTCAGTATGCTGCCCGCCACGCTGATGGCCTGACAGATGTAGTAGCCGGAGTCTTCGGGCTGGACGTCGGCGATGGTCAGCTCGCCACTCAGTGACACGGAGAAGCGACCCGCCTGGGACGGCTCCTGGATGGGAAACAGCAAGATCTGGAACGAAAGCCGAGACGCCAGTTAGTGTTTTCATTTAATTTAACACATTATTAATCTAAATTAAAAATTATTAAAAATAAAAAACAAATTTTTATATTTTAAAATTATTATTAATTATTATTACTTAATTATTATTATTTTTGTTATTTTTATTTTTTATTTATTGTTATATAATTTTATTTTATTTATATATTGTATACTTATTTATTTTTATTTTATTATTATTTATTATTTTTTATTAAAATTAATTATTATAAATGTTTGTAATTATTAATTTTGTAATCACTTGCTCATATGAACTTAATGTACACATTGATTCATTGCATAATTTCTATATCAGTTACAATCAAACTTTCATTCACTTACGTTCATTAGTAGGCATTTTATGTAGCTTCAAGTACATTTATTGTTTGACTTCTTTATTTTATTGATATTTGCTACAGTTTAAGAGTTAAGCAAAAGATATATAAATGCAAAAGTAATTTACAATAATATAGGAGGCTGATTTTTTTTTGGGGGGGGGGGNGGGGGGGGGGGAGGTACAAGAAGAACAACATGAGGAAATTATGTCAATGCTGGACCGATGCTGTTCTTCTTGTGGCTTTGTAAAAACTGGAACTGTGCAGCCACAGACAAAATCACAAACATGGCTCTCTTGAATGATCAAGAGAAGTGCTTTTGTATGCTTAAGCTGCCATATTCACTCAAACAAATAAATACTGTGGGTCTCTGGATAATACAGATGTAGAAGATAAGGGAGACCATGTGAGTGTAAAAAGAGGAAAAGAGGGGGCTTGGCCGTGGAAAGATAGATGAATTATAACTGAAAGGACAGACGTGAGTTATCTGTGTTTATTTGTATGCGTGTCTGTGAAAGCAGCTTTGTGTATATACAAGTACATTTATGTGTCCATGAATGTGATATAACGTATTTCTGTGTTTTCACACACGAATAAATACTGTATGTGAATCTGTGTTTATATGAGCACGTAAGGGTTGAGTGTGTGTGTGTTTCATTGTGCAGCAAGTTAGTGTGAGTCAATCTATTTTTTTCCTCACACCAAAAACCAAAATACACACAAGGAATGAAGCGCTGGGAAAAAAAAGTGATGAGGATAAGAAAAGGATGTCTACAGGGAAGGTAAAGGGAAGCTCAGGAGAAGGAGAGATGACATTGAAAAAAGACAGAACAACAGGAGGACAGAAGTTGAACAAATGCAAACAGCAGTTAAAAAAAACCCCATTTAACAAGTTAAAAAAAGAAAAGAAAAAAAAAACTCTGGCAGCAAGACGATCTCTCCAACCACAATCTAGTTGTAGTAGAGATAATCGAGCAAGCTTTGGTTGTATTTTAGCACCTGGACACACAAGGTGACCTAAAAGAACGAGACCTGCTGACGTGTCATCTCGTGTCTGCTGAGACTTGAACACACCACAAAAACTCAGTTGATAACCTATTTAACACCAGTGTAAAAGGAAGTAATAGGGTAAAAAAATATATATATATAAAATAAAATAAAATAAAAATAGCCAAAGACCCAGCATTGCAGAAAGTGAAAGAAATCATACTAGCCTACCATGTTCATCCCACTGTAAATCTTTGTATCATCAAATGTTCAGAATATGGGGAAAATGTGTAGGGGTGTATAATTGCTTTGCTTGTGGAAAAAAAGAAAAGGAAAATACAGACCTGAAAAAAGAGAAACTGCTTTAAATGGGTGAAATCACCACCTGACAATGGTGATTAGCCAATCAGAGACCTCTCCAGCTGCATTTCCACCCCATTTCACAGAGTACTAAGTGAATTTCCAAAATAAAATGTAAATCGTGTTTCCGTCAAGTATTCATAAGCTGGAATTTTCATTAAGTCATTTTCATTACTATTTATATAAGAGCAAGTTATATGAATGTATCTCTCCTTTCCACACTTTTTTGGGGGGGGAGTGGGGTGGCTGACATGCTACAAATTCCCTGATCAGGTTTAAACCAGGATGTTAGGGATATACACTATGGCGTGCATCTTTGACCACCCGGTCATCCGGACATACGTTTGATTCATTCTTGGGTTTGTAAGCGGGGTTACAAATGGTGGTGAAGTAACATGTTACGCTATTCAATGCTAACTCTAACCCACTCAAGATGTAACCTGCCTTGGTTTAGGTGTGTAGTCAGGATGGTCATGGGTGGGATCTAAGACTCAGTAAAGGGTCATTGAAAGCTAAGGCTGTCGGCCAAGGCACAGAAATTTTATCTGCCAGCACTGGCTTGGAGTGGCAGGTCATTAGATGCTCTTGATCATGGGAACTGCGTATTAACCCCCTTCGCCACCAGAGAATACCCAGCATTAATCTTAACCGTACGTTAATTTGAGGCCTTGTACACAAGAGTTGCTGTTCATCTTTAGTTTAAAAAGCCGTATAACATCACAAAAAAGCATTTTACCCCAGTTCACATCACATGATCGTGACCATGCTCCTTTATCATTCGCCATCATGAAATAACTTATGACTAAAAAACAGTCACCATCACCAACATGCTACCCACACGCTCCTTTCTGCTCCCTCTCCTCCCTCTCCTCCATTTTTTCCCCTCTTTATCTCTCCTCCGCTTTTCTTCTCCCGTTCCCACATGCAGGCTTCCTCCAATCTCGCTTCCCCCCCACCTCTAATCTATACCTGGAAGCCTTTGCTAAACACACCCACACACTCTCATCGGGCCTTTCAGTGCATTCCAACGGGCTGCAATGCTTATCATAGGCTTGGCTTTCTCACACACGCACACACAACCACCTGCATGCACAAACCCACACACACACACACACACACACACACACACTTCTGAAGNTGTGTGTGTGTGTGTGTGTGTGTGTGTGTGTGTGTGTGTGTGTGTGTGTGTGACTCACCCTGGCACTAAGCTACAGAACATAGCAATAAAGCAAATTATGACAGCAGCTCCATGCTAAACTAATGATAACAGAGTCAGGACATGGCGGGGAGAAGTGATACAGGCTTCTTTAAGGCGCATACATCATATTACATATAACATGTAAGCAGTGTTTCCCAACATTAATAAAGAATTATCTGAAGTGTTATGATAGTATATAAAGTGATAGTCCAACCTTTAGAAGATCAAGCACCCACCTACTCTAGGTTTTAGAAGGTGGCTGTAAAATGTTTATTGTATCCTCCCTGATGGATTATATGCTGTGGGAATCTTTTCAGGAACTCAGGAAGATTCATTCATGTCGTACCAAAGAATCCAAATCCATTTCAATACCAGAACTGTACTTTCTTATGTTTAAATTAAATTAACTATATTTAAAGCCATATCTCTACCTTCTAACCCCATATACTGCACCAAGACTCCTCAGATCTGCTGACCATCCTTCAGTCCAAATACAAAACAAATGGGGACTGAGCATTTAGATCGTTGCTCCAACACTGTGGAACCATCTACCCCTAGTATCTGCTCAGCTGAGTCATTTTAAATAACTGGTAAAAACATATTTATATAAACAGGCATTTGCATAATCTGACCCCCGGTTCAACTTTTGCAAGTGAAGCCTTGGTGGTTCTCTGTGGTGATGCTGTGCAGCTGTTAAAAGAGAAGCAATTAAAACAGCTTCTCTCTGTTATTTTGGGTAACATTAATAGATTTGTTTTATCCTCTTGTTTATTTTATCTTATTTCACCATATTTTGGATATGTGCTCATGAACATCAATATGTCTTTAATTCTGATGAACTGTTGTACTTTATGTACTTTGTATGTCTGGATTGTTTTCTCAGGCATCGTGTTTTGGTGTGATCCTGTGGATTGATGTTTGTTGTTCCTTTTCTGTGAAGCACTTTGTAACTGCAGTTTTGAGAAGCGCTATATAAATCAAGTTTTATTATTATTATTATTTCTGAACCAATTTTTAGTCCCTAGTCCAGGGTAGGTACTCTCTGCTGGTTCCAGAACTGCTGGGCTCAAAAGTTTAGAATCACTACTGATTTTCACATAGAATCAATGTTTCCAGTAATTTAAAACTAGTTTTGTTTCATATGTACGTAATTATAAAATGATCTACTATGTCTGTTAGTATTCTGCACCTACAGGTTTAAAATAATTTGCAAGAAACTGTAAAAAATTAAGACATTTTACAGTTGTCCAGAATCATTTACAACTCCTGTAATGATTCTGGACAATTGTAAGACATTTTATAATTGTCCCGAATCATTACAGGAGTTATAAATGATTCATTTAGAGAAGCTTTATGTGGCTTTAGAGATGATTAGGAAATTCTAGATTATTCCCTGATGTTCTAGAAGTGGATGCCTCATATTTGCAAAGCAGAGATTAAATCTACAGTGGATACTTTGATGAGAAATCACTAAAATACTGTTATCATTTAAAAACTGTTTCCCCCCAAAATATTTGAAATACTAACTAAAACATCTTAAAATACATTATGGTGTTTGTTTCATATAATTAAAAAAAAAAAAAAATTGAATAAAATAGCAAGAACTACTTAAATGACAAGTGATTCCAAACTTTTCAGCAGTAGTGCAGCAAGACCAAACAACACCGACAGAATCAACCTTCCTCAAACCAAAACACACGGGCAAATTCTATTTTTAAATGCTTGCGTTTGGCTTGTTTTGTAACCAGCAAAACCAAAACAACGATGGTTCAAGACTTCACAGAACTGTGGACCAAATGAGAGAGAGAGAGAGACTCTGGTCACCCACTCAAAAGATCTTAACATGTTTACTGTGAAGCAGTGCTGAGAAAACTGGAGCGTGTCTATGTTCCCAGGGTCTTATGTTCCCCAGTTCAGTGCTCTGTGTGTGTTAACAGAATAATCCTAGCCCTAGCCCAGACCCTAAACCAAACCCATTATGTGCTCTTTTGTGTTATATAGAGCTGGGGAACATAGGAATGACTCCAAGAAATCAATTAAAAAATGAAAGGCCACAAATAAAAAAATCCAAAAAAGACTTAAATAACCAATAATCAATAGACAGATGTGTCATTTCCGCTAATTCCCATAATCTTTACAGAATTTGAAACTCTGTAGGAGTACGAGCAAAGAACTCGCTGAAGAAGCCACGTAATTCCTTCTCTGGAATATGCTGGATAGTTTTTCCTAGTTTATTCCGATCCGAAAGAGCCAAATAATGAAATGGTAAATACTTATTAACCAGCATGAATCCAAGCTGATCAGGGCCACCGTTCTCTGTTTATGAGGATACTATAATAATCAAATGTAAGGTTTGGACTTGTATCTCTGGTCCAGGCTGAGTCAGTCTAACGTGGAAACTAGCAGAACCTACAAAACTGTTCAAACAAAATATTTTATCCCTCCTGGCAAAGTCTCCAGTCTCAATAACTAAAACATTTCCACTTCAGCCCAAATGTAAAAAATTCTATGACTTATTCATGACTTTTCAATAACTTAGTTAAAGAATTCTATGCTATACAGGGGGAACATGCTGGAAAACAGATTGTTATGGAGAGAAACTCCCACTGCAAAAAACGGCTAAAACAAAATGACAACTACTATCGCAGGCAATAAACATATTAAAGAAGCAGTAAAAATTACGATTCATATACTGTGAAGTCACCCCATGTGTAAAATTGCTGATATTCCCTGTCATCCATAGAGCATTTGTAAATTTCTCTGTCTTCCCTCATGTGGGATAAAACTCCAATTTCTGAGATAGTGCCAGAAAAATTCCATCACCGCTAGCCGCCCTGTTAACCGCTTGCCCACCCTGACACTCAAACGCCGCGCTCTAATACACCCACTGTCAAAAACAAATTGATAGCGAGGGAAAGATGGCCGCCCGGCAGAAGCAGAGTCATTCTGCGTGGAAACCGTGAGCTGTGCTGACTTTAATACATGTCACAGGGAAGTGCGTTTTACCTGACTGCCTTCTTTTTGCCAGAAGACGGCTGGCGGTGGGTTTCCTTTGGTGCCGCAGAGGAAGGTTACAGTGCGGCCAGACGCTGTGATCTGGTCCCGGGGACGAACTACGATCTGAGGTGGCACTGAAAGAAAGAAAAAGGAGAGTGGGAGTCTGTAGAAATGGTTATGAAGTTACACTTGAAGAGTTGTCTTTTGTAGTCTTCCTTGTGTGTGTGTGTGTGTGTGTGTGTGTGTGTGTGTGTGTGTGTGTATGTGTGAGTGGTGGTTGAGCGAGCTTAATACAGTGAGAATGTGCCAGAGTAATACTGAGTGCATTAAGCTGTGACATGCCAGCAATGAGATGATAGCAACTCATAACTGACAACTCTCTCCCTCTGTCTGTCTCTCTCTCTCACTCACACACACACACACACACACACACACACACACACACACACACAATCTCATATTTCGGTGATTTGGATCAGCTGTCAGACCACAGGGTATTAGTCAGTCTGTATGTCTACATGCATGTTAAATCTCTGATTCTAATCCAATCAAGGCATTCAGTCAATTTTTTCAAACCTCTTGTGAACACCTCAGTCGCACTGAAATCCTCATAAACGTCAATGTTGGTAAACTATGAGTAACAGACCAAGATTATTTGATTATAAGTCAATTTACTCCAGCATGTAAATGCTCCACTGGTTTACAAGAGGTGAAAGCGTCACGCTCCCCTCACCTGGGGAACTTCCTCTCATAAGAGCAGCACATCATGCATTTTATTCAACTGAATGTGTTAATTCCATCCATGCACACATCTTATTCCATACATAGACAGAAGTCGGTATAATGTGGATGTAAATATTATAAGTGGGGAAAAACCTTCAAAGAAAGACTGAATATGAATTTGGAGTTTCTTGGGAACAGCCTCTTTGTACCTAGTTTGTGTAGAAGAAAAAGTTTAGAATTTTTTTTATTTTTTTATGTCGGCCTCAATAATGTCAACAAACATTTTCTGAATTAACATATTTAATTAAAGAAAATGTAAGACAGAAGTCTTGTGGCAGCTGATAATGGAATAACCGCTGACAAATGACTCAGCGTTTTTCTATTATCAGTTGCTTTTAGCCCTCAGTCAGCTAAGTTCACATATTCATCACGTCTAAACCAAGCCCACTTATTCTTTTTGGTTAAAGATCTGATGAAGGCAAGAGAATGCAGCATTGGAATATTAAAGGACCATACTGGCGATCGTACATGTTTGAGCCTAATATATTCAATTTTCATATATGTTACAATACTACCATTTCCCAAAGGATAAAACCGTATTTCAGCTTTCCTGATATTTTGCAGATTCTCTTAATCTTTCAAAAACAAATATTCAAGCAATACACCCACCTTAAAAATCGATGTTTCGCCTGCTAATAGTTACACAGCCTTACGAAGTCACGGTCATTTAAATTTTTTGATAAACGCAGGTCTTCTTTTGGGACTATATTACCTGGTGGAGACATACATTCACTCCGCACTTTTTATTGCACTTAAACGCTAAAATTACGTAACTTCTAAAAACTCCTGAATACACGTCTTGTTCACGATGATGGATTACCTATAGAATGTTTCAAATATCAACAAGTTGATTTTAATAGTGTACCAGAATGAACTGAAACCAATGGTGGTCTGGAAGGTAGGAAAAAAATAATAATAATTCATCGTTCCAGTAGTATGCTTTGGGAAATGATTGTCAGTAATGTTACGTGTATGAAAATTGAATATATTAGGCTCAAACGTGCACAATCGCTGGTATGATCCTTTAAGTTGTAGCAGTTTGATACTTTATAGGTATGAATCATCTTGAATTCAGTGATGCTTTAACTTTCAGAGATATAAAACAATCTACTCAGTGACGTGCAATTTTAGCAGATAAATCAAATATTTTTGTAGCATTAATGAGTCAGACACATAGCGGGTCATGGCTCTGAATGCGTAGTTAAAAACAATGAGTCTCATGATTATGAAATTCTTATCACTGATGATTCACATTGGAGTCATTTAAAAAATCCACAGACTGCAGCAGAAACAAAGAAAGCAAGAATTTGCTTTTTTTGTTCCTATTAAATCTGAATTTGTGCGGTCTGTGTCTTCTTTAATAGGAATATGACTTCAAGCTAACACTGATGGATGCAACAAGAGAGAAGTATGGACAGATAGAAACCATATAATGGGAACTCTTTGCTGTAGGATGCTTCCTCCAACATGGCTTTCAGACAGTCGGAAGAAGTCAATCAAACAAAATTTGTAACTCTGACTCTGCCACTCCTCCAGGCACGCAGCGATTGGCCTGGTGTGGCCAGGTGTGAAAGTGGGGAGTGGTTTTAATTTCACTCTCAAGCTCTTTTTTTTCTCTTTGTCATTTTGTTTGTTCTCCAGGAAGAGAATCGAATGGAAAGTGAGCTCCGTCATTGGTGTTTATATCCCCATTTATAAGCCAGTAGAGATCACACAAACACACAGAATTCCTGTTAATAACCCATCCCCCTCTCCTAAACAGGAAATGTGCTGTTATTCCCATTTATGTGACTAATCGTGTTGACCTGGTGGGAGACCTCGAACATCTACCTTTGAGCTTACAAAGACACTCACACACTACCCCCCCATGACAGCGGCTTATTGCCCCACCTTCCGCTGTGGGCATTCTAAACAGGTAGATGTTTGAGGTCTCCCACCAGGTCGACGGTTCAGACAAAGCATTGTGGCTTTTAGTAGCTTTAGTAGTGTTAATGTTCATTCTGTCCCTTTCTACTGCAGCTGTTGCTTCTATTCCTGTATTTTAATAACAATTTATAGTTAACAAAGTAGGATAGGAGAGTACATGTGTGACATAAGCTGTACTTTTCTGGAATTTGTGTTTTTGCAGTAAAGAAAGGTGCACAGCAACTATAGTTTTATAAGTTGGCAGACAGGAGACAGGTTTGGCATCTGCTTTGCCTTTTTTTTTTTTTTTNGCCTTTTTTTTTTTTTTTCATCACTGGATGATATATAGAGTAGCAGGTGATCCATTAGGGTCTTTAATGGACCATACAGGCGATTGTGCATGTCTGAGCTCAATATATACAACCTGTATACATGTTACATGTTTTCTGTTATTATTATTTTTTTTTCAAATACCCTACTCTTTCAAAATTAAATGTTCAGGGGATAATCACACTGTAAAAATCAATGTTTTGCCTTCTAACACTTATGCAGGTTGTAGAAGGGATGGTCGTTTTAATTTCTCGATAAAAGCCGTCTTCTACTGGGAATATATGTAGGCCCTGGCGGAGACATACATTGTCTTCCATGCAGGTCCATGTTGAATCGGTTAAATAAAGTTACTTAAAACAATAATAACAGATTTGTTGTTTGCTGTGGTGGATTATTTATCTCAACCATGTTTTAAGTCTCTACAAGTTGATTTTAATAGCGTGCTGGAATAAACTGAAACCAATGGCAGACTGGAAGGTATACGAAAAAAAATTCAGAAATTTACCACTAAAGTATATTTTGGGAAATGATTGTCAGTAACGTAACATACTGTATATACAGTATATGCAGATTGTATTTATTGGGCTGAAACCTGCACGATCACCGGTATGGTCCTTTAACATTATATGGATAAACCCTTCATCTCAGTTTCACACAGGAGCTTGACTTTATCGAAGTTGGACTACAAAACAGATTGCTCTGTTGCTGTGATTTCTATGACTTTGATCGATCATTATTGGCCAATGCAGGCCAGGACAGTCCATCTCACAGTTTGGGTTTGTGTAGTCTATCAAAGAGGCAAGACCAGAACCCACGGGAGCCCAAATTCAGGTTTGTGGGTCACCTTTTTGATACTAAGTGCCAGGCCAATCCGATGTGATGGAGGGTAAGAGGTATGAGGGCTGAAAAAAATAAATAGCAGGCCTTCGCAGTTGCTCTCTGCTGTTTGACTGTGTAAGTGTGTGTTTCTTTCTTTACACAAACTCACACACATACACACACCTCTTTGATTACTATTGATTCTGTGGCAAGCAACTACATGGCCTTTCTCTGTAGGGAGGGGGTGTGAATACATAATGCCCTCCACCAGTCCTAATTGATTTCTCATCTTCCCACCTGATCTCCTGCTTCTCCTTCATTATCAGTCTCAATTAGCATTGAGAGAGATGGAGAGAAAGAGAAAGACATGAAGGTGGAGACCTTCTCTACAAGGGAGGAAGATGAGAAGCAACAGAGACTCACGAGAAAGGAGTCTATTTGTGAGCTTCTAGTCATATTTTCTACCCAGTTTGAGTTTATATATACAGTATAAACATCTGAAGGAACATGACAGAAATTTCAGAATAGTCAGTTGTTAAGGTACATAGTTTTTGTAAATTCACTTAAATTTGCACAGTATTTGAATCAAAACAGCCATGTGAGAGAGAGTAGGGATAAATTAGAAACAGTAACAGGGTAAAAAACAAAGACCTGGTCAGGACTTGAAGCATTTATGTGAATACCAAGTTCTTCCTCTTTAAGCTTGATGATGTGTTTTTTTTTTTTTTTTTTTTTCCTTTTAAGATCAAGCACAATGGAACTTTGCTTCAATTTATCAACCCAAAACAGTTACAGTTTGGGAAATCCTTTGGTGATGATGGAGGCTGATTTCTCTTATATTTTATTGAAAAGGGTTAGGACTCAATTAAGGTGCTTACATGAAAAGAGAATGGCTTAGAAATCAAGGAGAACAGCTTAGAAACCATTCCATCCTTGGTTTCTAAGCTAAAAAGAAAAAAAAAAAAAANAAAAAAAAAAAAAAAGCAGGGCCGTGCTTTTAAAGCAATTAGTAACTCCTTTAATACCTCAACTAAATGTTGGTGTCCTGTAAACTCGTGCAAAATATAAAAAAACAGCAGTCAAATTTCTTGCCTGACCTTAAAACTACTCTGTATGTTTACATGCATGCTAACATTTTGACTCTAATGCAAAAAAAAAAGGCAATAAGTGAATGACAAAATCCTAAAAATTCCATCAACTGAATGGACAGATCCAAACTGAAAATGAAATTCTGAGGTAAAATAGATTGAATCTGAATGCGGTGGACCCGAACATTCCCAAACACAGAGAGAGAGAGAGAGAGAACACCAACGCTGGCAGCAATATGAGGCACCAACATTTATGAAGCGGTTCATGCTCTCCGTCTCGCCTCGAAAAGCGCCTCCTGTCCTGCGGCGATTATGACGTACCAAGTAATCAGGGCTGATAGCGAGTCTGCTCAGGTCCACTCGGTTATAAGACACACTGACACCCAGACCCGAGACACGTTCCTATGTCATGTGACCATTCCCAAACCTGATGAGACAGAATAAGATTTGACCTGGAATGACTCCGGTCCAAGTTTGGGTCTCAGCTGCAAGGAACGGACTGGCTGTGATGACCTTGTATTATTTCTTCCTCTATATTTTGACTCAATCGCAGTACAGAAAAAAAAAAATTCAGTTTAAGTGACGCACCTGGTGTGTGTACAAGCTTGTATTGGCCTGCATACACGTTTTATACTCTGTCTTGGGACTTACTCTGCCCTCTCCGATCCTAAATACCGCTTCTGCCGTGGGCCCCTCCACACGNTGTCTTGGGACTTACTCTGCCCTCTCCGATCCTAAATACCGCTTCTGCCGTGGGCCCCTCCACACGGTGGGATGGGATCCATGTGTCAACCTCTGGATAAATCAAAGCTAAGGGATGTTGGAAGAGGTCAGCAAGGTCATGTTTGACAATCAAACATGTACCCCCCCCCCCCCCCNCCCCCCCCCCCGCTAAGCTTAAAGGTCAAACCCCAAACGTGCACCCAGTGTGACGAATTGGAATCATGGAGTGGAATATAGTGGTGCCACAGTAGCGCCGACTCCATTTTTTTTTACTCGGTAGCTACCTAAAGGCTGATGCAAGGCCTGAAATATGGAAGAAATGCAGTGTAACACATATCTTAAAGCATGTGCGCTTAAAGGCCGTGATGACGGCGAGCATGAAGAGGCACTATCACAACATCATGCTAAGCAGGCCATTTGCTGAAAAACTTGTCAGCACCTGAATCCCCTCGCGCCTGACATAATGTCGTGACATTGACCCAAATACAATGACAGCTAGGAATACCCGGTCTATTAAAAACGCTGTTTTCGGCACTCTACACAGGCCCGTCTGGAGAATAACAATGTTTGATTTGGAAGAGGAGCGCCGGCACATTGCCTGCAGCTGTAATAAATAATTAGCAATAATGGGCGCAGTCAGTGCGATGCTGAGTTTTAGATTTAGGGCAAGGAGAAACATTAGCATCCTCATGTGGGATGTAAGAGGAGAGATGGAGGGTAACAGAGCAGTTGAGATATACATCACAAAGCAGCGAATAATGCCGGCGTGTCACGGAGGCTATTTGCACGGAATGTCCTCTCATAATTCGGTTTCTGCGGTCATCAAACATAACGGCTTCTTAGTTTTTTCCAATTATATCACAGACTCTATGCAAACGGCAGTGCGCGGGAGGCCACAGCAGTCGAGTCGATGTCTAAATAAAGAATGGCACTTGAGTTAGGAATTCAAAGGAGTCTGGAGTTCTCTTCTGACGTGCTGGATGTCGAGACGTAACGAGGCAAACACGCCAACATGGAGGCAAAAATAGCAAGGACAGCGAGCAGCGTTTCCACAGCTTTTATGATAAGATTTGTCAGAGACAAGGAGGAAAGTCTGGTCTGGGTGAAGTGCTGTGTCTCAAATATTTGCGTGTTTGTTTCTCTGTGTGTGTGTGTGTGTGTGTGTGTGAGTGTCATAGACACCAAATGTTCTTGATGTATAAAATCTTATTAAAAAGTGAAGACATTTTTGCTAATCCTCACTTCTGTTAGCACCTATTTATGAATGGAAGGTCCTCACAAATAAAGGAAAAACAGACAAGTGTTTTGACCAGATAAACTCAGCACACACACACACACACACACACACACACACACCGCTCCCACTCAAGACTGATCACAGTGAGATTTGTTCCACGGCTGTTGTATGAACACAGCATGCTGTTCATCACACACCAAAGGAAGACAAACTACTTACAACAAAAGCATCAAACCGCCCACACACACACACACACACACGCACACACACAGACATGTCATTTGCACTGACAACCTATAGCACACGGGACACATAAACACACACACACACACACACACACACACACACACAATCTCAGCAGGAGTTCCTCAGGGACGTGGATGTGACAGACAGCTGTCACAGTGTCACGTTGATGCAGACGACACGTTTCACACACGCATGCTTCAATAAACACTTCCACGCTGTCGCTGCTGCACGAGTCTTCAGTTGGGGAATTGAACCTGCTTCATCTTTACGTGTAACACACACACACACACACACTTTCATTCCTGTTGCGGTTTCCATACTGAAGCAATGATTGGAGAGGTGGTTATTTTCTAAGCTTAATGGATCATAATTCATCCGCGCTTTTATTTCATTTGGATTCAGATGTTTGTTCCCAAAACTCCAACCAATTTATCCAACATCAATATATGAATTGGCGAGCTGCTACAGCTTGAAATAGAAGAATGAGGAGTTACAGTAACCGTGCTGCGCCTCTTTGGCTTACTGGATGTTTGGAAATGCCACATTAAGGGTAGTATAGTCATACAAAATGATATATCTTAAGATTCCATGATAAAACATTCTAATGCATGAAAAGAAAAAAAAATTTAGTTATTAAAGTTAAGGTAAAATGTTTCAGAACACAAACATTTTATTAGCAAAGTGACTGTCTCCTTTCTATGAGCATCTAGTCAGATGATAAAACTTTGTTTTTTTTGGATAAACTGATTTGTATTTTTTGGAGATATTTTTCTTTTATGAAAGATTTTCAACCCAAAAATTGCCCATTGCTTTTTGAGACTGGCCACTTCAAACCTCCAGATACAATCTATTCTAGATTGAATTTAGTGATTCTGTTGTTGTTCTACAATCATTGAGTGACTGCACAGCAAAAAAAAAAAAAAAAANAAAAAAAAAAAAAAAAATCTTAAATGCCTATTTTAGTTTGATTAACAGGTATTTGGTATTTTCTTTATAATGGCAAGAAACTGCATATTAATGAAATGCAGATACAGTCATTTAGCAAAAAATACTCTCATAACAGGTCAAACAGTATTGGAAATCACCTCATTCGATTAGTCTTTATTTATTGTAAGGACCATTTCCAGGGTGGACATATTTATCAGATTCCTGTCAGATTTGCATCAGTTTGAAACCTTTGCGGCGCTTTAATGTAATGCAACATATTTACTGTACGTATCTGTAAAAGCCTTTATTCTACTGTGATTAACATAGTTTTAAACACCATGGAAACACTGTAACCACATTGAAATTGGCATAAGTTGACATGGTGTGCTCCTAGTAGCAGACCTAAATTGTACAAGCCGATTTACTAAATATATAAACGCTCCATCATTTCACATTTGGGAAAACTTCCTGCGCATGGATTTCCTTACCTGCCATAATTCCTCTTACAAGCTGATAAGCAACAAGATACGTACAGTACAGTTTATACATGCAATCATATTATATATTCTATCTTTTTTTTTTTTTTTTTTNTTTTTTTTTTTTTTTTTGCCTTAATTGCAGCACAGACAAAAATTTGAGGGTTTTATGTATGTGTGTGTGTGTGTGTGTGTGTGTATTTGTGCACTGACTTGCTAGCCTTGTACTTTGTGGGCGTGTTTAAACAGGTGTGTATTTGGGTAAATTCAAATGAGTTACATGTTGTTGTCAACATGTTAAGGAAGTAAAGGACTAATCAACAACAAAGCGTTCAACAAAACAGTTCAGGACCTGTAGTTTTAGTTTGCTGGATGCATTTCTATAGGATTGAGCCTCAAATTTTGCAGTTTTGACAATGTTCAACACATACTCCCAACAACGTAACAGTAGTGTAGAAAAATGAAGGAAAATTGCACAAAAACAAAAAACAAAACAGCAGAATTTGTCCCCTTTAAGATGTATTTTTTCTTTTAGTATGAATGAGGGATAATACACTATAAAGTGCTACTAAATTCCAATCATAAATAAAAAAAAGTTAGTGTTTGAAGCAAGCACACTTGACCTTTCCCTGTTTCTGTCTCTTCTCACTCTGCGGCAGAGAATCATCTCTAATGGACTTAAATATACCGATGCCCTTTGCCAGTGTATATAAGAGAGTTGTGTCATCTCGCTCTTTGTCCGCCTACGCATACATGAAGTGACTGAGGCGTAAGAAATACAAAGGTGCCTTTAAAACACAGAGAAATTGCTGGAAATAGACATGTACAATATAACTTATAACGCAGATGTGAAGACAAAGAGGCAAGCGTGAAGTTACGATTCCTGCTTCGTGGGGTTTCCTAAACCGTTCCTTAACGTTTTTATTCCCATCTATTCCTCGGGGACCCTGTGACAAATGGCTGCTCCTTTCCCCAATTACATGTTTCTGTTCCAAGAATGCAAAGGAAAAGCTCACATCCTGCAATGCATGGAGTGAAGAAACAATATTTTCACTTCTATGGTAAAGGTCTATTTCAGTGACTATGGCATTTTCTACATTACGACACACCGAGAAACAATCCCGTGCTGCCTTTTTGTCCAAAGCTTTACTTGATTTTAGCACAAAACCAAACAAAGCCAACTTGAGGAAATTATCTAAAGCTAAAATGGTATTAAGATGCAGTGGCAGCATAGGAGGTTCATCAGAAAATGACTGCAACATTATTAATTTTTTGTAATCAGAGATGGAAAGTAACTAAGTATGATTACTCGGGAGCACAATTAAGTACTTTATATATTTCCGTTTTGTAATACTAGCTCCAGTTACTTCTCACTTTCCAGATTAAGACTTTAAATTCAACCTAAAATAAACCATTGTTGTCTGGTAAAAACATTGCATCTCAGTCTTGTCTTAGTTTAAAGGACCATACCATCCATTTTGCATGTTTGAGCCTAATATATTCAGTTTTCATACACGTAAGGTTACTGATAATCATTTCCCAAAGGATAAAACTGCATCTCAGCTTTCCTGATAATTTACAAAATGTCTTAATCTTTCAAAATCAAATATTCAAGTGATACACCCACCTTAAAAATCAATCTTTCACCTGCTAATAGTTTTGCAGCCTTAAGAAGTCATGGTTGTTTACATTTTTCGATAAAAGCAGGTCTTCTTTTGGGACTCCATTACTCAGTGGAGACATACATTCACTCCGCACTTTTTATTGTACTTAAATGCTAAAATTATGAAACTTCGAAAAAAACCTGAATACATGTCTTGTTTGCGATGATGGATTATCTATCCCAAGAACATTTCAAGTATCAACAAGTTGATTTTAATAGTGTACCAGAATGAACTGAAACCAATGATGGTATGGAAGGTAGGAAAAACTTTTTTTTTTTTTTAACTCACCGTTCCAGTGATATGCTTTGAGAAATCATTGTCATTCATGGTACATGTATGAAAATTGAACATAATAGGCTCAAACATGCAAAATGGATGGTATGGTCCTTTAATGGTATAATGACTTTTTACACTTTATCTACGCAACTGATCTAAATGCATGAAAGACAAATTTTTTTTTTAATCTTCTTAATCTTAAATGATGACAGCCCCCCCCCCCCNCCCCCACCAAACAAAAAAACAAAACAAAACAAAAAACTTGCATCTCAGTTCAGGGTGAAAAAAACAAACTGTAAGTCTCCAATTTGGTTGTGTTTTTCTTCATTACTTTACACACTGTCAACTTTGGGGATTTTCATAAAGGATTATACTTGTATATCAGATCATATTAATACATCAGTAATTTAACACTCTGACAGGGACCATTCCTTACAAATAGTACTTCTTTGGATACATGCTGTTTTCACCGCTGATACTTCAGCAACATTTTAAATATAATAACATCCCTATGTGTAATAGAACATTTTTTTTCATTACATATAAGTACTTTAACACAAATAACTTGGATTATGTACCATGTGGGGGGAGGGGGGTATGTTTAATGGCAATTTCACTTCACTGCTGCCTTATGTATTCATTTAAGATATTTTCTATGAACAAAACTTCTCCCCAGATGAGCTAAATCATAAGTGTGGAAAATTAAAGGCATATTCCTGTTTTTCTGGAGATGCTTAAACACTAATTGACTTTCCTCCCATTCCATGCATGTTAATCAGCAGAAAGGTGACAGTGGGGGGGGGNGGGGGGGGGGGGGGGTATGCATCGTACAACCTGAAGTCTGCATAAGGATAAGACCCCTTTCTGTTACACTCACATACCCACACACCCACACAAACAGCATGCAAAGATGGGAAGAAATGGATTACTTACTGGATGGACCAACTGCGATGGAGTGATGCAGAAATGAGTGGAAAAGAAAAGAGGAAAAGAACGATGAGTGAGCTGAGCAAGGAGGAGACAGGGCTGCTTGTGAATGCAATGGGAGCATGAAGATGATGATGATGATGATACTGGATGAAGTATTACAAGACAGAGTGGAATCTAAGAATCCTGCGGCCACTCAGGTCCAATTAAATGAAAAGTCGTGTGAACTACCTGAATGTGGATGGAGTGAATTGAAATTGCCTGCTACTTAAACGAAGTGGTCCCAAAACAAACGCAACAATGGACCAGTTGGAGGAATGAGACACTAAATGTGATTATGAAGGTGGAGAGAAGAGAGTCGGGGCTCTGATTGATCTGCGGTTTGCCAAAACAACAGAGCTGTGTTTGTGTGTGTGTGTGTGTGTGTGTGTGTGTGTGTGTTTGTGTGAGAGAAAGAGAGATCCCTATTACCCCTCTAACACTTCACTTGCATGCACCAATATGCAATCAATCTTCATTTGCCAAACACCTGCTAGTGGGAATAAGCTGCATGAGATTGTATTGGTTAAGCTTGTTTATGCATGTGCGGTAGTGTGCATTATGGGTATTTGTGTACACAATCATAACCAGATACTCTGTGTGTGCAGGTCTGTGAGTGTGTGTGTGTGTGTGTGTGTGTGCATATATGTCAGCATACATGTGTTAATAGATGTTAGAAATGTCAGTTCAGACCGGAGAGCCTGCTCACAAAAATCAACTGTTACAAAGCAAAAACTCAAAATATTCTCTTTTATCATGAAATGACAGCTTTCTCACTTGAGTGCTTCTCTTCAAGGGACTGACTTTATTTTAACGCATTTTCACTTCCTTTTGATCTCGGGTCTTTCTCCAGAGGGATATGGAGTCTCAGCTTAAAAGGAGCTTAAAATCCATTTTTCAGTTTTTTTCCTTCTATAGTGTCACTTTAATGCACTGTGGTGAGCTTTAAACAGCCACGTTGTCTGTCTATCCAGTATTTACGACTATGAGTGTCAGAATTGTTGTCAGCAATAATTGTTATATGTTGGACTGGTAAAAATATTTTGGGTATGTTAGAACTTTGTACACAGAAACACGACGGCATGTGTATTTCCATCCTGAGTGACATTTACACCACCAGGTAGAGGAACTGATGCCGAGTCAGACCGGGTCCGATTTATATTCAGTCTAATTGGGTTGGTAGATTCTGTCTGTGTCACTATGTCTTATACCCGAGTGGATCCACCCAGACTTCATATCAGCACTGATCACACCTTGTGCCATAATCACCATGGGAGAAAATGTGCTTTTTGAGGCAAGATGGAGGAAAAATGGAGGCGATCTTTGCCGATATGTAAGAAAAGCATTGCAAAAAAGCTTTGAAACTCTGCATTGCAAAACCGTCCATCTGGGCAAGTAATTTAGTCATGTATTCAGTGTTAAAATCTCATTGTGAGAACAAGTGAGATTCTCCCACTGCAGAATTGTTTCCAAGTTCTGCTATTTAAATGAATTTTCTTGAAACTACACAGAATATCAAAGAAAAAAGAGACTAATTAGATCTGAGTGCACATAGATTGATCATTTTTTGTGGATAGTAGTTTGGCCTGCCTGCTTTATTTATTGGAAATTTTCATTTTCAGCTTGTATTCTTTCCCAAAATTTGTTTAGTCATCAATTCCATATGACAGTCCTTTCCCCAAATGTTTATAGTATGTCTGCTCAAACAGTCAGAAATCTCAGGAAACAAAATGTACCAAATCTGCTGCATGTGCCTGTGTTTGTGTACTAAAATAGTGTTCTTCATGTCTTACCATGTACTTGCAGAGTACCCCCAGCCTCGGCTTTGCCCACGCTGTTCTCTGATACGCAGGTGTACGTGCCCTCGTCCTCCGCCCGCACCTGAGTCAGACGGAGACTGTTGTCACTGCGGATCTCAAATCTGGAAAAAAATATCCAAACATGAGAATTAGTTATCAGACTGGGGGGGGNTGGGGGGGGAGGGGGGGAGCTGCTTTTCTTAGTATGTAGTAGTCCTGTTTAGCTTTAGGCAATGGATAAAAATAAAAACATCTGAGTCACTCAATGCAGAGTTTAATTCTGCTCAAAACAATGACAATCACAGCCCCTTCAGCACTATCATGACTTATCAAGCGCTATGATGATGAATTAGCAAACAATACTGACAAATTCTTGTTAGCAGCACAGGAAGTACAGAAACAGTCTGATAATGGCTGGTAAGACAGCTGTTTAACACATTTGTCATTATGTTAATATTTGAATAATTGCCTGTCCTTGTTCAAGTTACCAACTCACGCCACTGCTCCAGATGGGCCACAAATTTTGATTCTTAAATGTGGATAATTTAATCACATTTCTTCTAAGTGATCCAAAACCAAAGCAGGGTAAATTTATAATTCTGTTATTTCCCATCTTACCCAGCTTGTCTTATGAGACTGATGAGTAATTATAGATTAAACATGGTAGCTGTAATATTTTAATAAAAGTGTAACAGAAACTCATTAAATTGCTTGTTAGTGGGAAAACACCAACACTGGTTGGACGATGAGGATTACATTTGATATTAACCGTACTGTACGTACGCACTTACTTGATGGGTACTGAACTGCACTCTATGCTAATTTGAAGTGCTAATTATGCACGTCCTCCAGAATTGACCTATAAATTGTGATGTCAGCAGCACGGCTTCAGAAAACAGGCTGAACGCTTTGAGAAGAAGCTCATCTGGTGTCGTTTCGTTCACTGTTGCTGCAACGTCAGAAATTATTATATCGTTGAGCCAAATTGGAAGTAGTTTTTAAGGCATTTCATGTAAACATAACTGATTTATGTTTACACTGCCCCCTAGTGGATGCAGTAATTAATCCTCCAGATCAACATGAAGTACACAAGAGTGAATGTGAGCAACAGTGCTCACTTAGCAGCTGTGTATACAAGTGTGTGTGTAGTTAAAATCAGGAACAATCCCTGCCTAAAAGCTGGGAATGATGATATACGAGTGTGTTTTCCATCATACCTCCCACGGGGCAGCTCTCCCTCTTCTCTCCGCCAGCGGACAGTTGGGGTCGGGTCTCCGTGCACCTCACAAAAGAAGTCCACTGTATCATCTGCCAGCACCACCTGGTTCACCGGCTGTTTGGTGAACACTGGCCGCTCTGAAATTAAAGAGAGAAAGGAGATTAGAGGTTCTTATAATGTAGAGTTACCTCCAATTTTCACCGATCTGGCGAGATTTGGCAAAATTCAGACACAACTCTTGATGTGACATCTAATCTTCAGCATCAGATTTCTCATGAAAAAAGAGAAGAAATGGTGCATCTTCAAACACAGATGGAAAAGAGATGAAGTATATACTGAGAGAGAGAGAGAGAGAGAGAGAGAGAAGGGAGTGACAGCAGGAAAGATTAAAGGAGAGGAGAAGAAAAGTACGAAAATTGGTCCTCCACTCCAAGCACCAGAACACCAGAGCTTACTCTGAATGTTTCTGATTCATTACCAAACCTGAACAAAGACAGAAAAGTTGTAGTCACATCCAGGTACTGATTAATCTCTACTGATCAGGAAATTAAACTTTAATGGCTGTTCTTGGTTGGTGATTGGATTGTTTCAGTAACAATTATAATAAGACTAAGTCACAGAGACCTTAGCCTCATTTTTTTTAAACCAGAGAAAATGTGGATATCAAAATCTATAAAAACAAACAAAGTTGCACTATTTACACACAGGGGAGAGATCAATATAATATAGACACGCGTCCAAAAAAGACAAATATACATCAGCTCTTATCATGACAATAATCAGACAAGTACAGATAATGCAGAGAAATAAGTGCAGATGGTTCATGTTGGTTTGAGGTTTATTATTACGCCACAATAAACAGCATCAAGGTGGCGGGGGGGGGGNGGAAAGAAAATATCTTTTTTTTTTCTCTGTTTCTGTGGATCAATATGAGCTTTCAGAGCACTTATTCAGCTGAACTGTGGAGAGCTGAGATGAGAGTCAGAAAGAGGAGAAGGAGCAGATGGGTCAGGAGGTCAGAGCAAAGGGCAGCGAGAAGGGAAATGTGCATCTTCTGATCCAGCGACAGTGGAAAGATGAGGAAAGAAGCATGAAGGAAAGAAAGGAAGAAGTAAGGAACAAATGTGAAGAGAGATTTTTTTAAAAAAAGAGTCTGCGATGAAAGACGTAAAGCCGAAGAAACATCACATCTTATTTTGAAAACTGCTATGCAAACTAATTACCTGAAATAATAATCAATCATTTGCAGGGTTGTGAAATATTTAGTCTTTTTAAGTGGGATTATTCTGATTCTGATAATACCTTAACTATAATAGATGAACAAATAACTCAGTCAATGCTGTATTTTGAGTGTCTTTATTATCATCATCTATAACTTCAACCACTATTACTTCATAAAGTTACTTTGCATCTGAAATTTCTCCTATTTGGAAGAATACGGTAAACCATTAAACACATTATTTCAAATTATATTCATGGCTGTACTCTCACAATCTATGGTTTTTGGCTCAAAAATGTTTATAACGTGATGACTGAGATTACTGTTCCCTTTTGTTTCATTCACCGAAAGTCTTATTAAACAAATGTATTTATTTAATGAGCAGAAAAAGAGACTCACCAAACACCACCAGTTCAGCAGGATCGCTGTCCTTCTCTCCAACCATGTTGGTTCCAACACACACATACATGCCAGCGTCACTTTTCCTGGTGTTAGAAATCATCAACTTCCCTCCTCGGATCTGAAGATGGAGGATGAGGTGAAGGAAACAGAAGGGAAGAGGGAGAAATGGAATGAAGGAAATGGATGAAGGGGGAGGAGGGGGGNGAGGGGGACAAATGGGAATAGGTGGGAAATGGGATATTGAGGCATGTTTGTCAAAACAGAAGCCACTCCGTCTTTCTCAGTCAGTGTCATGACAGATGGCTCCTCTGCTGTTTCATATGCAGCCTGACAATGGGTGTTGCTGCAGGCCATTCGCCATAGAAACATCTTTGTAAAAAGCATCTGCACTAATTCATCATTCAAAACCGTGTGCTCACACATTGATGCTTACAGTAGGTGAGCGTTCTTGGCTATGCTTTTATTGCATTTTGGAGTTTTATGTGTTGTTGTTGAGATGAACACTCTGAAAGGACTCATTTAAAAATCAATCAACGTAATTCAATCGCAACATTGCTTTTCAATTATTAGCGTTGATGGAATTTGATTGATTCTTAATCAAAGGGATTTTCGTCAAAAATCAAACTTCAATTTCCATTTCGTCAATAGAAATACAAATTATTGATTAGATACTTGATGGCCACATGAAGACAGTCTAACCAGTAAAGAAAAGCGGCTGCTGTGAGTCACACACCACAATGCAACAACCCAACAGGTTGCAAATAATATTAACAATGTCTGGTAGATTATTTGCACATACACACATTGATCTGCCAATGTTGGCTGTACCATGAAAAGTCAATATTATGTGCACAGTGTAAATAATGCAGAACATCAGCATGTTCTTTAATTTAGGGGAAATTACATTTTCAAATCAAATGTAAATTAATCTATTTAAACCAAATGACAGTTTTGTAATACTAGTGCACTAAGCCATTGATTTCAACTTATTTCACAACAGTCTATGGAGAAATCCTGAGATAAATTAAACAGCAGAGTGGCATGAGTACAAAATTATCTTTGTTTTTGGCATTTAACAGATGCAATGACTTCTCAAAATAGTTTAGTTTCCCAACTTCTTCATATAAACCAGCGGCCAACTTACAGTGATCCTCTCATCCCGGTCGTTGACCCGGATGTTGTTTCTCTTCCAGGAGATGGTGGGCTCCGGATGGCCTCTAGGGGGGATACACTCCATAACAGCCGGCTCACCTGCAGCCACCACCACATCGCTGGGCGTCTGACGGAAGTCATCTCTCAGAACTGGACAAGATACAGAGGAAACAGACAGATGGTCAGACTAAAAGGTAAACCTCTTTGCTGATGATGCAACCATTTATCTGACTAAAGATTCATTTAGTCCTGCTATTGTCATTGTGGCATTTAACCTTCAGAATGAAATACAGAATGTATGAAAATCAATTTCAAAAATTAGGATCATATCTCACTGTTTGACTGAATTGAATCACCGGAGGAATAATAACTACACTGAATAATCACGTTACTATCAACATGACAGACTTTAACATGGTGTGCAAGTCCCTGAGGTCTTCATCAACTCTGTATCTTGTGTGTGGCATCACACCTCATCAATAATGAAAGCTCTTGTAGCTGACACACACACACACACACACACACACACACAAAGCAGATGAATTATTCAATCCAAGCCGCACACACTCCCTTGGTAAATGCACATGCATAGATTTACCGGAATATGTGATCAAGAAAACAAGTCACCATTCAAACAAAGATGTCAGATAAATCAACTATCACAAACAGGAGGAAGACATTTTTAATAAAGACCATCTTTTGGTTTCTTTTAGTCTGTTCGTAATACACTTAAGATTTGTCTTTGTTCATTCATCCGCCTGTTTTACTTCCAAATTCATCCCACTAAGATGAACAGCTTACAGCTGATACCTGAAGGCACTGGTTTTCTCCCTCTCATTGCAGTCTCTAGAGCTCTGTGAACTCTCATATTACAGGTGTGGAGTGGGTTTTTTGTAGTCTGGGATGATGTACTGACAAACGCCAGTCTACCAGGGGAGGCCAAAGCTATGTTGGCCTGCAGGCTAGAAGTCTGGTCGAACCCACTCCAGGGATTTACAAAGGCATTCTAGCTACCTAAGCCAGTGAGATGTGTCAGTGGTATTCCTATGAGGCTCAAATGTCCTCCAAAAACCCAGCTTTGGTGATCTTAAAAAGACCCTCCCAGTTTTTTTCTTTTCACATCACAGCCTCTCCTAAACCTTTAAAAACTTCCAAAGTTGAGCATGAAATCTTTTTAAATTTTACTTGTGGGTTATGAACTTTAAACCCTCAAAATTTCTCTTTGAAGCCATGACTACATGTGAGATTTGGACATCAAGGAGTCGGTAGATGATTAATTGATGCAGGAGAATAGCATGATTTGCATAGATTGCAGCGGTTTCACAGAGAGTATCAATAAGTAATATCGATATTCTGACATTCTACTCGTGTTCTCATTCAAATCTTTGTGGAGTATGCAAAAAACTCTAGGGCTGTCGAGACTGACGTTAAGAGCAAAGACAAATCAGTTAAATTCCCTTAAAAGTGCAAATCATGTCAGAAATCGGTGTCATAATTTACGACGACAACACTTCAGAGATTTTTGAACATAGCTACAAAAAAGCCATCATGCATGTCGACTCAATCTTTGTCAAATCATAAGTTTCTGTATGGCCTGCTGGCAGATAAGGATTCAAACACATAAAACATTGTCCAAGTATTAGCCTGCATAAGGTGCTCATGTCTGTAACAGAAAACATTCAAATGTGCTCAGACTGACCCCATAATTGAAACCAATTGCACAAATTAATGCAACACTATTCACACATCGATAATTGGTCTTTTATGGAGTAATCTAGACACCTTTTCCGTCATTCGTGTCTTTGTCTAAGTGAGCCATGTTAACAGACGCTGGCATTTACACATTCAAGGCCAGACGTGGAAATAGTTACAAGTACTGCTGTTACTGTGACTGAATAGATTTTTTCACATACTTGTACCAAGTTTTGAGTCATTAATTCCACTACGTTAGTTGTAACAACAAAGAAGCCAATTATAGAAGTTAGAAGTGAATTTTCTAAATGTTTTGGCATCTTTGTATTCTGACACATACAGGCGGGAGGGTGTGTGTGTGTGTGTGTGGTGGGGATGCATTGGTCTTTGCTAATTTGCTAATTAAAAACATAGGGGATAAAGATTCAACATAGAATCCATTAAGAGTTGCAGCTTAACAAATCTGGGCATTTTACCAACATGGAACTGGTTCCAAAATGGAGCAGGCTTCTGCAACAGCTCCATTGTTATGGCCCAGTCATGATGATGTTCCTTTTACATTTGGTTTGAATGCTGTTTCCTATTAGGCGATCTTTAAGAAAGCATTCCATTAAGGAAAAGGTGTCACTGCATTCATAAGTCTCAGTAAGCTATGGAGGGATTGACTGGTATCAGATTCATTATGGTCAGGATACCATACTGGTCCCTTCAAAGCCCATCTGTAACTAAATTACTTCTGTACTTTTACTGGAGTAACTTCGCTTCTACATGAATATAAAGCAAGTTAGTAGTACTTTTAAACAGTAGTAGAAGGAAAAATACTCCTGCAACACTTCAAAAACCTTGATTTATTCTCATGTTATCAATTCATTGTGTTGTCCTTTTGAAATGTGTCTTGGGCGGCATAAGGAAGTGTTCTATTTTCATCTGTCCTAAAGCAAACACAGGATGATTTCTCTGTTAGAAATACTGCTAAACTAACTTGCTTGCTGCGCGAAGCCTTGAGAAATAATAAGCGAAGAGAAGAAAATGTGTTTTTTTGTGTGTGTGTGTGTGTGCGTGTGGCGGAAACCAAAATTTAACTTGAAAGTGGATGATGCTTCTAGTCACTCTGAGCCTCGTTCCATTAAAGCTACTGGATGAAAGTGAATATTTGCTTCTGGGCAGGCGTGTGTGTGTGTGTGTGTGTGTGTGTGGTCACCCATGATAGTGTGTGTACACCTCTGAGTGCATGTGTGTTTCTGTGTGCCGGTCCACATTGGTGGAAAAGCAGCACCAATGTCGCTGTAATGTCATAGGCCGGCAGGGGAGGGTCACTGTCTCATCTGATTAATGACACGCCTCCGCTAATAACAGCGCAGACAAGCAACAAAGCCTCAGGACATTACCATTATCATCAGCATCCATCCATCCATCCATCCATCCATCCATCCCTCCATCCATCCATCCATCCATGCTCTCTGACACTGGGACGAACGAGGACGCTTTCTTTATCTGAATACCCGGGTTCATGTGGGAAATTCATTGCATCTCATTGTCAAGCTGGATGCAGCAAAGGCTCATTTCTCCAGCTGTCAAGATAGCGTGGCGTCCTTTTTGAATGAGTGTGTGTGTGTGTGTGTGTGTGTGTGTGTGTGTGTGTGTGTGTGTGCGTGGGGTGGGTGTGTATATGAGGAGATAAATCAGCCTGTTTTGTTTGTAATCAAGGTCATCCAAGACCATGTTTAAGGAGGGGAAGAGGATATTTTTTCATTTCCTCGTTAGGTAGCGGAGTTTGTGTTTGCTCTTATACAATCCAGCTGAGCATAATGGGACGACATGATTCATCTCTGGCTGCTGAATGGCTGAGATATCGTCTTGTCTATCTGTGTTTCTTACAGCCATGAAACTGTCACTTATGGCTCCAGTTAGACTCACATCCTGATGGCCAATTACTTAGCCCCAGAGCATTTGGGACATTCCAAATCCCATTGGTGCTCCAATCCTGGAATGATATGCCAAACCACACCCCTGACCTTATCCGTACCTGCTGCAAACATTTTTTTTTTTTTTTTTTTNTTTTTTTTTTTTTTTTTTCCTGATCGCTATTCACAGCAGATTAGAAAAGCCTGACTAAATTGTTCAGGAACCTGCCCCGTCACGCAACATGAGAGGAGAAATATGATGGTTGGCTGCACCCCTAGGTCGGAATTATCATGCCATGAGGTTAAAGGACTGCTGCACTGACCTGTCACACACCAATCTGAGAGTACGGCTCCAGGGGCCCCTGATCTTTACCGTTCAGTCCCCCAAACTAACCAGATTTGAGCGAAAGAGGGTCTCCAGAAGTTTATTAGGCACTAGCAATTACCCACAAGGCCCTTGGGGGCCCATATTAAGTGGGTGCACTTTGACCCTTTCTTCAAACCCCTTCAACAAAGCCGGAATAATCCTCACCACTGGGCCTGACCGGTGTGCTTTAATCAGAGCAGACACACACACCCACACAGCATCACACACAGAGTAACAGATATAGCACACACACACACAAACACACTGCTGGATATATGCAAAGCCAAACACATAGAGACACACACACACTCACAGCTTGTCTGCAGAAGTGTGAGGCAAACACTTCATCTAATGCAAAATAAAATGTGACTTTTTAGGCTTATACAGAACCACGTCAAAGTCCTGAAAAGTACAATAATCAGATCTCCGGGGGTTTTGGTTTAGATGTTAGTCAATCATCTTTCTAATTGCGTTGTTTCCTTGTGTGTATATAATGACAAACACATTAGTCACACAAAGAAACAAATGGCACCTGCTTGCACATAGCATTTATCACTTTACTTCGATGAATGTGAGAACTGCAAATTACAGCCTACTAAATCGGCGCAAAGAACACAAAAACACCCGGCAAAATACTCCATGTGAGCGACACAAAGTGTGTTATTCAAGAAGCAAAACACCCCAGACCACCGCACTTGTGTGATTTTGGTATCAGGACCCTGCTGTATATCCGGGCGTCATTTTAGCATTTAATTGGACATTAAGAAATACCTTGGGGCCCAAGCTCACTTTTAATTAAATGGCTTTATCGCTATTGTTAATGTTCCACGGACCACATGTGCGTGTGCGTGCGTGCGTGTGTGTGTGACAGGACCTCCTCCAGAATAAATATTCAGATGGCAAAGAGAGAATGATGGATAGTCCCTTGGCTGGCAGAGTAAAGAGAGAGGGAGATTGGGAGGGAAATAGAGAGAAGAGCCTCAGATTCAAGCTCTGTCGTGGGGGACCGAGCTGGTCATCTGTCAATCCATTGGCTTACATCTTGTCCCGCCATAAAGCAATCTGCTTCATTTGTGAACACGTGTGTGACCGCACACACGGCACACACTGACGTTTTCATTCTTTCTCCCAAGTATGTACATCTTTCTTACCCTTTTATCAAGCCTGTTTAGACACACGCATACACACCTTCTCTCAAGTGTGTTCCCTGAGGCAATATCTGCCCAGGCCCTCGGGCCCGACAGGGACCCCCAATCTGAAGCCACCTTCCATCAGCCACTCTCATTATCCAGAGTGGACCCCCTATGATCCCTATCAACCATTACACCATGATGAAAGGGCCTGCACAGGATATTGGCGTGTGTGTGTTTTCACTGGTGATGGGAGGGTTTAGAGAGGATGGGGGTGGGAATGGAGGCGAGAGTGTCACAGTCTGAGACAGATGTCCGCATCGCCTCTCATTCCCCCACCCCCCATCCCCNACGCCCCACCCCACCCACCCTGGACAAATACAAACACAGACACTCGCACAGATATGCTGCATGGCAGCTGCAGCAGTAAATATACTAAAACACTGTCTGCATGCAATATGAACACCCAATATACAGGCTGAATGGTGATTATAAGCCTTCCAGTAGTGTGCTAACACACACACACACACACACACACACACACACACACACTATCCAAAACACTTCTATAGCAACACTTTCTAACAGTCAACCTGAATTGCCCCCTTATAAAAAATGACTTGGACTTACAGAGCAATTCCATTTTTTTTTTTTTTTCATATTGTCATGTGGTCTGAATAGTTTATGGTCTTGAGTAAATGACAAAACATGTTTTAGTTCTCTGGAAAAGCTCATATGGCCGACTGCAAAATTGAGCTGGCACTAAAGCTAAATGAATGAAGGCGAGTCACAGCGACAGGGCATTTCAATTACGCCTTCAACAAAGTCCACAAGGGTCACCTTCTCAGCCCAAGAGGCATTGCTGCTCTACACTTTAACACACACACACACACACACACACACACACACACACACACACAAACACAGAACCTGTTCATCAATGTCCAACGCATTTTCCCTCAGATTTACTCCCCTCATTTTCTTTGTTGCTCGGCGTGTCGGCTGGTGCAGCAACACTCATTTGGGCCGCTGTCGCTGCTGCTTAGCCCTATCAGCTGAGTCCATTTAGCAGCCATAACAGCTGCCCCCACCTCACCTCACCCCACCCCCACCCAAACTCCACCCATCAACACCCCATCTTTGCCTGGGTCCCTCCCAAACCACCCATGTTGCCACCAAACCTGGGCTGATGGTTGAAAAGCAGCTGGTCCCACTAGATGTGATGACAAACGCATGAAAAATGACTTCCTTGGATAGCGGCAAAAAACTCTACACTGACCCTACATGATGAGTTGATAAAAATGGATTCGGTATTGGCAGAACCATGAAATCAACAGAAAATCTTCCCTTTGTGACCATAAATGAGAAAAGCAAACGTTAAAATAAAGTAATGCAAACAACCAGTTGAAGGAACATTGCAGTGTTTGCCAAATTGATCGTATAAGTGGAGCTCAGAAGCTGACACAAATTCTCAGTGGTACCAATTACCATTATGTCAAACCCCCGGCATTTCTCAGAGCAAACCTCAGGAAAACCCATTATTAGCAAGTGGGCTCCGATAACACTGGAATGAAATCCGCGAGTTGCTGTGATTTATTACCAGTAGATTACAAGGCCATTATTTGCATAGATAAACCTTTTTTTTACAACATAATCACCAGACAAACATGAGAAAATTATGCTTCATTTAGTATTCATGACATGATCCGATACTGTTTACGACGCCTTAAAATGTGATACGGCTGACGCTTCCCAAGTAAAATTCTGCACAAATATTAATTTTAGTAATAAAAGACAAGCCCAATCATAATGGGAGATACCACTGTGAAAGGATGAGGGGGTGGGTGATGTGAGGAAAAAAATAGATGAGGTTATCTGTCAAGGTGTGATTTTTCACAGCGTTTTAGGTGCTCATAAATGCCTGGGCCTGGGACCTTAACAGTGACCTGTCACACCCAGGCAGGTTTGCGAGGGGGTGAGGGGTAGGAGAGGGTTGAGGGGCTGGTGATGGAAGAGTGGGCAAAGGAGGGGAGGGGGGTAACACTTGGCAGCGGTGCAGGCTTAAGGCAATATGACCGCGGGTCCCACATGCAGCAACGGGACGGTGTAGGAGGCACTCATTATCAGCCACCGGAGGGAAAAGGAGAGGTCATGGGAGGGGTGTGTGTGTATATGTGTGTGTTGTCATAATGAAGCACATGGCCCACAAACAGGCTGAAGTACAGAGGTTGAGGATGATGTGGGGAACTTGCGGGCATCCTGTTAGCGCGGAGCCAAAACCATGTGGCAGGCTGCTTTAAATAAACATGTCACTATATATGCTGCAATAATTACTGCATACCTGCTACAAAAAATGACTGATTTTAATCAAATGTTCAGGTGATACACACACCTTAAAATTCAGTGTTTCATTACTAACACATATGTATGTCCACAGTTGCTTTTGATTTCTCAATAACAGATGTTTTCCCCTGGGACTATATTCCCTGGCAGAGACATACATTGTCTTCCATGCAGGTCCATGCTGGACAGGTTAAATAAAGTTACTTCAACAAAAAAACTTAATAGTGTTTGCTGCGATGGATTATTTATCTCAAACACGTTTCAAGTCTCTGTACAAATTGATTTTAATGGTGTGCTGGAATGAACTGGCAGGCTGGAAGGCAGGGAAAATACTTCTAAAATGTATACTGAAGTATATTTTAGGAAATGGCTGTTTGTAACATAATGTGTACGCAGGTTGTGTATATTAGGCTCAAACATGCACAATCGTTGGTATTGTCCTTTAAAGGACCATACCATCCATTTTGCATGTTTGAACCTAATATATTCAATTTTCATACATGTTACATTACTGATAACCATTTCCCAAAAGATAAAACCGTATTTCAGCTTTCCTGACATTTTGCAAAATCTCTTAATCTTTCAAAATCAAATATTCAAGCAATACACCCACCTTAAAAATCGATTTCACGTGCTAATAGTTACACAGCCTTATGAAGTCACAGTTGTTTAAATTTTTTGATAAGCAGGTTGTCTTTTGGGACTATATTCCCCGGTGGCATACATTCACTCCACGCTTTTTATTGCGCTTAATTGCTAAAATTACATAACTTCAAAAAACCCTGAATATACGTGTTGTTCGTAATGATGGATTACCAATCTCAAGAACATGTGAAGTATCAACAAGTTGATTTTAATAGTGTACCAGAATTAACTGAAACCAATGATGGTCTGGAAGGTAGGAAAAACAAAATGTAATTCACCGATCCAGTAGTATGCTTTGGGAAATGATTGTCAGTAACCTTATGTGTATGAAAATTGAATATATTAGGCTCAAACATGCAAAATGGGTGGTATGGTCCTTTAAGGAGTTTACTGTGCATGGTGTTTTAGGATGCATTCACTGGCCTGCACTTTCATCACTTCATCTTACGTCTTCTGAAGCATACTGAGGTCTTTACAGTGCTACTGAAGGGCTGGAGCTGTCAGGCACATGTGCTGCATATATGCGCATATGATTTCATCTTTCCATAAAAATGAGCAGAACAAACTATTGTTTCCTTTCCCACACCATTACATTTCTATTCGTAAAGTTGTTCTTTCGCTGTCACACCCTGTAAATATCAAATCGAAGCAGAATTACAAAAATAACTGCTGCATATCTTAGCCTGGAGAGAAATAATAGCGAGTGTGACGTTTCAAGTTGCACCGACAAAAACATACAAAAACAAACACAAGAATGTTATTTTGAAGCAGTTACTCTGAATTTTAAAGGGAAGAGGGGAATTAACAAGGAGCGTAAAGAAATACTGCACCTCAGGAGTAATGAGCAAATCAATAACGCTATTAAGTAAAGTAATAATGTTGGTTGTGATGATTAACGAGCAACGAGGAGTACATTACTTTATCCAGTAATGAGCCTCACACTGCACCATGTGTGTGTCCAGAGAGTTATTATGTGTCTTGGCTAACCTTCCCAACCCCTGCTGAATCTTCACCGCCCTCCCTTACACATCACACATACACACGCACACTCGCACATGTGTGTGCACGCACATAAACAGAGCAGAACGAGCCTGAGGCGTGCTAGGCCTGTTTGATTGAAATAGCCATATTTTAAGTCATGAGGGGGCCCGTATTAAAATGCCACTTGGCAGACAAAATCTTCTCACAACGAACCCCCTGCCTCATCCGACACACTCCATCCTCCATCGCCTCCCATCAACCTGGTGCTGCAAAAACAAAAAAGCTCCAGTCCCGCACTGGTTCAGCACGGGAAGGTGTTTGCGTACAGTCACAAATGAAGACAGCACACATACATTTATGCACACACACCAGCAAACTTCTCCTCATTTGGAGTGCAAATCCTTCCAATCTCCTCCATGGTGCGTGTTCACCTATGTCTGGCTCAGCAGCAGGTTCTCCTCCCAATTCAGAGCTGATGCTCCCGCTCCGGCTGTGCTCACCCACCCGGCAACCTTGAGGTTAATCCACCGCAAACTCCCCCTGGCACGGCATGTCAGCCCTGTGTGTGTGGGTCAGTGTGTTTTCTGCAGTTTTTCATCCATGTTCTTCATCTCAGCAATGCCTGATGGGATGTACACAACTCCCCAGACCCCCGACGCTTAGCAGACCAAACTCAGCAGAGTATGGACTCTTGAGGAATTCCATCCTTAAAGGAACATTGCAGCTAGCAGCTTGTTAGCTCTGGTTGTGGATTTTTGTCCAAGAAGCAAAAAGGTACCACAAGAGGGCTGAATGTTAACATACACATCCTTCAGTTAGAGAGCCCAGGCTGAGCAAGACCCTTGACACTAATTCTCATTGACCTCCTTGTGGTCAGGTGCAAGAGAGAGAGAGAGAGAGAGAGAGAGAGAGAGAAACAATTTCCCCACAGGGATCAATAATATCACATTATCAAAAAGCTGTATTTAAGATTTATTACTCCCTGTCTTTAGCGTCTTTATGGGAACTGATGACAAACATGGAGGCTGGTGACCTCTGTGAGGAGGAACAATATCATAGATGGAGTAAAGTCAAGGTGAATGCTTCTTTAGCGTTCGATTCGTGTCAAATCGATCAAGTTAATGGCACAAGCTGCGTATTTATTGGATAATCTTTTCAATACTGCATATACAGATAATAATATGATGGATTTATGAGTTGCATAGTAAACTTAAATGACTTAAAGGGCCACACTGGTGGTTTTGAGCTCAATGACAATCATCTGCATACATGTTATGTTACTGCCAGCCATTTTCCAAAACATAATTATTTAACAAATTTTAGTAGATAGATAGACAGACAGACAGACAGATAGACAGACAGACAGATAGATAGATAGATAGATAGATAGATAGATTTATTGTCATTCAAGGACACGTAAAAAACAGTGCACTAGAACAAAATTTCATTGCATTGACTCTCATAATAGTTTCTGTGTTATTTTGCCAAATCCCTGAGAATTAAAACAAATCAAATGTTCAGGAGATGCACCCACTTTAAAATTCAATAAACTTATGCATGATTGTAGTGGTGTGGTTTTAATTTCTTGGTAAAAGCAGGATTTTCTCCTGAGACTATATTCCCTGGTGGAGAAATACATTTTCTTCCATGGAGCTCCATGTTGGATCAGTTAAATTAAGTAACGTCGACAAAAAATAAAAAAAGACATGTTGCTCGCTGTGATGGATCACCTACTGTAAGCACGTTTCAAGTCTACAAGTTGACTTTTATAGCATACTGGAATGAACTGGCACAAATGACTCCCTAGAAGGTAGGAAAAACAATTTGCAATGGTATGCTCCAGTAGAATGTTTTGGAAAATGGTTGGCAGTAATGTAATATGTGTGTAGGTAAGATTTATTGGGCTCAAACATGGAAAACCACCGGTATGTTCCTTTAAGTTTAATTTGAAACTCATTGTGTATTCAAGGACGCAGATGTTATAAACTTGCCCTGCACAAGCTTCCTCTTTAATAGAAGCCGACACGTATCCTGTAGGGAGCGTGTGGAGATGCATCCCGAAGTCCCACAACTCTTTGTTACAAAAGCAAATATGTGCCTTGCTCACGAACGCTACGATGTAAGTGACAGCGATAGAGACATGCCACATCTCTTCAAATTATCCCAGTTATTCATGAAATATTCAAACTGTTTGACAACACTTAATTCAGCTCGAGTGGCTCCACTTATAGCTGAATAAATTATCAGGTGAAGCTGTTCATGCCAAGAGCCTTTTTCATTTTCTGTCAAAGACAAAGCTGTCAGCAAAAACACACACGAAACATTTCGAGGAAGATTTGAAAGACTGTTTTTCCTTTAGTGAAAGACAGAACCTGAGGATAAGAGGACATGAAAAAGCAGTTTGATGGGTGTTTTTTTTTTTTTTTTTTTTNTTTTTTTTTTTTTTTTTTTGGCAAAAACAAGCTGAGCGGAGATTCAGAGAAAAAAAAACACAGACTGCATGCTCGGAAAGGAGGAGGTGGAGGGGTATTTGCAAACATGCACATCCATACACACACATAATTCGTGCAATATGTTCACCAATATGTGATATGGAATTGGAAGTGTGGACTGTGGAGTGTGTTGCACCTTCTAAACACTTAGTGCATGGGGAACACAGACACATAAGGCTGGTGTGAAGGGTTAAACAAAGAGAATGTAGAAAGACTAATATATGCATGGCCTTGCTAAGGCGAGCCAAACAACAACCGCAACCCTCTACCAGCCCCCTGCCCACTCTCCACCTACAATACCCACCCAACAATACCATTACAGAGGTGGTCAAAGCTCCTGTGTGTGTGTGTGGTCAGCTAATAAAGCAATTGTCTGGCCTTGAAAAGAGGATTACTTTAATCTAATAATGGCCGACATCGTGCGGCCTACAGCGGCGGGGTAAGAGGGTCACTGAGAATTGCTGAGCCCATTGTAAGGGGATCGGAACCACCACACCCACCCATCCGCCCATGACNNCCCCCCCCACACACACACACACACACACACACCCACCCACCCAATTCTCCTGCCTTGTTTCTGCCCTCAGCTGACCCTGTGGCCCAGTCAGTCTACTGTAGTTCACCCATCTGGAAAACCTGAAACACTCTTTAACTCGACCTTAAGGGGAAACAACAGGATGGGGGCAGGGATGTAGACAATAGGTACTCCTAGTCAACACACACACACACACATGCACAACCATTAATTATGGACCATTGTAAGATAGTGGCAATGAGCATCGTCCAAGTATTCTGCTCCAACAATGAGCCATTTCAAGTGAAACTTTAACAGGGTGATTTATAGAAAGGTCGTATAATGTGATGTGCAATTTGTAGTTGTATTCTGAGGTTCAGAGATGCACACACGCACAGATGACTTCTCATGGACTCCTTTCAGTTCATTTGCTCCATAAAACTGTTCTGTACAGATTTCTGCAAACTTATAAAGCAGTTATTTTTCAACCAAATAGTCCAGTCTACAACTGAGCTAATCAGACGGCAACATTAGGACCAGGGTTGAGAATTCCTTTTAATATGTGTGACATTGTTACAGCTTCCCCCCCTTTCTCCCCCTTTGGGATGCCAAATGCTGGTCTTTTCAATCTTCTTTTCCACCTCTTCACATCTCTATTCCAACATCCATTCAAATATCACGGTGATACGACAGCAGCGTGATGGCTTTCTTTAATTTGCACCTTTACAGCAAAGCACCGAGACCTTTATGAGCAGAGGCACAATACTTCATTACTTATAATGTGTTCTGCAAGACATCGTCATACTCAACAGCGTCCCTCAAGCATTTAGCTGTCTGCTTATCTCGTCTTTGGCTCGGATGGAGAGCAGCTCTCTAAATTCTGCAATGGCCAATTTCCAGCCATTTTATCGTTCACTAAAGATGTGTTCAGTAAAAAGTCCAAAATAAGCTCTGTGATCAGAATTCAAAGAGTCACTTTCTAGCCTTGCGTGATTGGTCTGCATGCTACATATTAAAATTGCTGGCACTATTTTTATGGAAAAGTGACTCGTGTCCTTTTTCAAACATGAGGCTGAAGTGTTAAATTGCCAGCAAATGAACAGAATGTGGTGGTTGTCTGAAAGGGGCAATTGTCTCGTCTTATTCAAAAATGACATCTCAAACTATATGGTTGCCTTTTTAATTTGTTTTTTATGTAATTTTCCCCAATCTTCATGGTTGTTCAGATGTCATGGAAACACAAAAATTAATATGAAGGTGCTTTTAGTTCTTAGTTTATATGACTTAAAATTTATAGGACAATTCAGTTGAAAATCCTGATCATACATTCCTATAATACATTAAAGGTTATTCAAAGATGATTTGACTGCAGTTTTGATAGCTGCTGAATATTAATTTCCATGGTAAACCCAACCACCGGTGGATTTGGACAACATGCTTGTCCTACATCTTTACTTTTTGCTGGGAGGTATTTATATTCACACAAACACACAAAAACATTATTAAGTTAATCACATTTCAAGTCAGTATCACTTTTACTTGTGGCAGGGGTGAATGTTGTGGCTAAGAGCAGAATACAGCAAGAGAATCCTGACGGTTGCTTTAATGTCTGAAAGCTGTTTTCTGCACTGTCTCATCTGTCAATTTTTCTCAGCTGTATGCACAAACACAAACACACACACACACACACTGTCATTTGTTTTGCATGTGTGAGGTTTCACTTTAAGGTCAGTGGCTCTGACATTACAGGCTTACCCTGCCTCTTGCTGTGTCCATCGCTGCAGTGCCTGACAGGTGAAAGGTGACTCGTCTCTCTTACATCAGCGTCTTCCTCCTGGAAATAAGCCGGCCTGTCCATGTCAGCTATCCCCCCACCCCCACCCCCATCCCAGTCAGCTGTCCACTAACTCAAATTATGGCCGATGCCTAACCGATAGGGCAGTTCACCCTGCCAAACACTGATGAATGTGTTCACATACTTGGAGCAGATGGTCAGGCCCTGTATCCCGCCTTGTGCCCAGCACGTTTTGCCCCCCATGCCTATTAGTGTGCCATTCCCATTAATACCTCCTGTACTGAAGGAGAGTGGGGTGGTGGTGGGGTGGGGGGTGGGGGTACTGGGAGGGAAGAGCAACAGTTCCAATTTTCCACTCTGTCAACAAACTCCAAAAACAGATGGATCTTGGAGCAGAAATCCATTTAGCTCCACTTGAATGACTTAAGCCCTCGATCGCTGACCTTTTCTAACTATGAGGTGGGAGCCCATCTTAAAGCGAAATGAATCTTGGACAAATACACACGGGTGGAAATCAATAAGCATTTTTCACAGCTGTTCGCCCTCGTATTTACCATTAGCAAACAGGTCAAATATACATAAATCCCCCTGAAACAGTTTTTGCCACAAAGATGAGCAACTGGCATTACTTTGGTAACGTCAATTACTCGGTGGGGAGGAGTAATGTTGATAACAAGTTCCAAAGGTCAATGCAGTCCAATCCAGTCCAGCCAGGGAACTCAGACCAAAACCCTAGTCAACAGAGATATGTGCATCATCTAAGTACGGCTGACATTAAAAGAGCAACTAGTCCCCACAGTTAAACCTCTTCCAATTCCTTAAGAAGATGCTCTTTAGATGACAATAACAAACAGACATCAGCACACGAGTAAAGAACATAAACCCTTATTTATATGCAGAAGGGGAAACCATGTCAGTTAACAAAATGCAAATTTAGGAAACGCTTAATGGGAATGATCCGGAAGAGATTTCCCTCCACTCAAGTATTAGATTTTCTCCCAAATGCCTCAAATCTCTCCTAAAAAGTAATAAGATCCTTCGTCATATTCAACAGATCACCTTGGATTTAGCTCGATCTGGAGGCCAGCCAGATATCTGGCTTGTGGTAATGACTAGGAGATGTCCAATTATATTATAACAATATATTGTCCACGCTGCACAATGGGTTGTCCAATAACGAGAATGATAACGAGAATAACGAGAATTGCCAAGTAATCAGAATGGGTTTCATACTGCAAATTGTCAAAATCTAGATGAGTTTTATGACAGTTATGATGATCTTCCATGACTTTTCTGTCTTCCAGTGACTAGAATGACTTGTCACATAATTATAGTGGGTTGGCCATCAACTGAACTGAGTCGTCCAGTGACTAAAATGAATTGTCTGACTACAATTAATTCCAAAATAACCTACATGACAACATGATTTAATTAGAGTACAGCGATAAACAAGTGACTAGAATGAGTTGCCAAGTAATTACTACAACTTGTCCAGTGACTACAATGAATTGCCCGGTGGCCAAAATGAGTCGTCCAGCATCTGCATTGAATTGCATGACAACTACGGTAAATCACAGCAACCACAATACAATGCACCATTCAATAACCAGAATTAGTTGCTCAATAAATACATTGATTTGCTCTAATACTAGGATGTGCTGGACAAAAGACAACCTGAGAGAAGCGAGAATACTTGGCAATTAAATAATCTCTTGTTCAGTTATTTTCCTGCTCAGCAACAAGACGAACAACCAAATCCTGCATTTCTCTCCCGTTGCTTTAATGAGCTTCTGTTTATCTGCTCAGTATTGATGCTTTGATGGCGTTTGATTGATGTGTTTGAACCGTGTATTGATCATGTTGCCCTCTCATGCTTACTGTCTGTCATGAAGGATGCCTGAAATTCCCCAGATAGATCCTGTTTCCAGGATTATCAGTTACACAAGCGTAACAAATAGTGATACTAAAGCAGCATGAATATGAAATGCAGAGCAGATGCGCAATCAGGACATATCACAAAACAAATCCAACAATTTTTATTGTTGGATTTGTTTGATAATCCTGACAAATACAACAAATCCAAACAATAAAAATTGTTGGATTTGTTTTGTGATATGTCCTGATTGCGCATCTGCTCTGCATTTCATATTCATGCTGCTTTAGTATCACTATTTGTTATGCTTGTGTCAGTTATTTGTTTGTATATTCAGCCTCTTTCCCCTTTATATCTCACTAAAATTAAAATATGACTAATTTGCAACAATATTAAAAGTTAAATCACAATATCTTATTTTGTACATTTTTGATATCCATTATACATCTGTTTTTAATCCATCTTTCCAAATCGAGGAGGGGGCTAAAATATCTACAACACCTGGAAATGTGTAGAATCCAATACAACAACACAAAATAAAACCTCAAAAAATGAGCTGACACAGTAGTTCTTTGTAATGCTGCATTCGCATGTTGACGGTGTGCAGTAGACAGAAAAATGGATATTCCATTTCTTTTCAATGAGAGGACGATGGAAAACTCTGCCAGCGCTGGCGGTGAGAGCGGCACACTGCACAGCCAGACAGAACGTGCCGTCAAAAGTTCAAATTTTTCAACTTTTTCCGGTTACCACAGCTGCAAAGACAAACCGGATGTAGATAGGCTTGGGTCAAAGAAGGACAGCTGAGTTGTCAACAGTCTGAAATATCTTCTGAATCTCGTTTCATCCATCCTCAGTTCTTGAATTTAGCTGATGGAATTCCTCTGTAAAATGGATTGAACTTATGTGTCTGCCTTTTCTGTCAGTTATTTAAACAAGCGTATAGAACAGCCAGAACCAGAGCTTTCCTTGTTTTATAAAACAATGTGTAAAATTACAAAACACTATTGCATCCCCCAAAATTGATTCGCTATTGCATTCCGCCAATTGCCACGGCAACAGTTCCGCATCTACCATTGTTGCCTGCCGTCTGGCGCTGCATTCTGCTGCCGCCGGCGGTAGGATGATTTTTCTACCGTCAACATGTGAATGCAGCATAAAGATTTGGATTTGAATTGGATCACACTGTACATGTGTTGGTTAAACAGTGTCCACTGTATGTACTGTACAAACACTACACATATATAAAGACATATAAAATCATATTAACATGGGAAGAAATAACCAGGAAACAGTAACTAGGGCAGACGTTTGGTGTTGCAGGCCTGGTGTGTCTGCCAGCGCCGTGCCTGTGATCAGCAGTTCAGAAAGATAATGGAGCGTGATTGGACGCAACGGTCAGAGCAAAGGGCCTTTATTGTTCTCTGCAGCCTCTGTGGCCTCTGTGCTGCACTGTCATTAAGGGGGGGAGGAGGTTGAAGCGCTTCCTCACACCACCTGTTGTCATCACCCCCCACCCCCATCCCCTCATCCTTCTGCTATTGTCCCACTTACCCTTTATGACACACAGAGGACACACACACACACACACACACACACACACACACACACACACACACCGGTCACTGGTCTCACTTGCCTTTAGTCTGAACTAATTAATTCATGGTTATCCTCTGGAGGAGGTTTTGGCTGGTGGGCCCGGCTCAATGACCACCAGACGGGATCATACACAAGGGGTTAGCCAGAGGCCCGTGGCCTCACTTGGGCCATCTGATCCCCTTTTTTAAGAACAGAATGGCCACCGGCTCTGTCCTCCATGAGGCTGAGACCTGCAATCCCATTAGTGAAGTGTGAACACACCTCAGAGCTCACACAGACAGGCAGAAACACACATACAGCGATGAAAGAGCTTGTTATCATCATGCAGGGTCTCTGAATACTGCCGCAGAAAAATGCATCATCCGTGCCTCTTTGCTCAGTATGTTGCATGCAAACACACACAAACTGATCTGTGACTTCCTTTACGAATGGATTTGAATGGAGAAAGTACTTCACACGTCAGGTGGAAAACATTGTTCATGTTCCTATAAATACACATGAAAGTGCAGAATGTGAAAATTGTACTTGTGGGATATGCACTCATACTCACTGATTCCCATCCAAAACTATTTTGTGTTATTTATCTGCTTGACATGGTATCGGTCAAGCCAATTCTAGAAGTTTTAAATATGTAATGATGCTGAGTATTATGAATACTAAGTACTAGTCATTTATTAGTATTTAATGCTATCTAAAATTGGCCAATTACAAACAATTACAGGATTATAGTATGTTTATGTAACTGTGCTACATACTGTGAATACATGAAATTAAAACTTCATTTAAAAGTTAAAACAAATAATGCTACATGCTACAGAGGCCAGCAGCTTCTCACTTCCCCGACAGTTGATTGACAGACTGGAAAACAGCTTAACCACAAAAGGTTAAGAGGCAGAAACAGATAAAATCAGATGACTCACAATAGCTTCACAGATTAAAATCAGCTTATTCAAATTAGGTTAACAGATAGAAATGGCGCATTTAGATTAGTTTGACAGATAAAAACACCTTCAGAATAGGCTAACAGATAAAAGCAGTTTATTCAGAACAGTTAACAGAACAGAAAAGAACACTGTCACACACAGAATGTCATTTAGCCTTGAGACAAAATATTCACTCAAAACAACTGCTGGACTGCAAGCATCATTTTCACATCAGGAGGCAGGAAAAACTCAGAGTTAAAGGACCATACCAGTGATCATGCATGTTTGAGCCCAATATATACAATCCATATACACGTTACTGACAACCTTTTCCCAAAATATAATACTTTAACGGTAAATTTCAGACTTTTTTCCTACCTTCCAGACTGCTATTGGTTTCAGTTCATTCCAGCACGCCATTAAAATCAACTTGTAGAGACTTTAAACACCTTGAGATATGTAAACCATCACAGCAAACAACATGTCTATTAGGTTTTTTTTTTGCCGAAGTAACTTTATTTAACTGCTCAGACATGGTGCTACACAGAAGACAATGTATGTCTCCGCCAGGAAATATAGTCCCAGGAGAAGACGGCTGTTAGAGAGAAATTAAAATGACTGTGCTTTCTACAATTGTGCATGTTACAAGGTGTTACAAGTAAGGTGTATTTATCACCTGAACATTTGATTCTATTTGAAGATTAGGGGATTTGAAAAAAAATAACAGGAAAACTAAAATATGGTTTTATGTTTTGGAAATTGGTNTAGGGGATTTGAAAAAAAATAACAGGAAAACTAAAATATGGTTTTATGTTTTGGAAATTGGTTGTCGGTATGTATGCAGGCCGTATATATTGGGCTCTAACATTCACAAGCACCGGTATATTCCTTTAAAACATCTCTACAACAGTTTTAGTTACCAAGCCAAGTGCCTGGGACTTGGACCGTCTTACACCACACACACACACTGCAGGTTATCTGGACCCTACAGGTACTTGGACGAGCTGTGTGAATAGAGGTCAGTGTGACTGCTACACTGCAGCAAGCAGCTCAGAGCTCCAATCATGCCCATATGGCCCCAGATCACTGAGGTTAATAACAGAGACAGAGGGCAATCTGAGCCGAGTACAGCCAGAGGAAAGGGCGGCAGAGTGGGAGATGTGTGTTATCTGCTATATCACAGCCCCCCTTTCCCCACTTCATTCTAATCATAAAGGTCCCACTATGTTTCCAAAGTAAAACGTTCGGGGCAAAAAACAAAAAGACATCTTGCAAGACTTGAGATGTTGCGATTCGGTCTCTTTCAGTGATCCTTGAGCAGGGCCTTCAAGGACAACTTTTGTCTTTTCTACTTCTGATGCTTCTCCCTGGCTGTAATTGGTTGAAATATCACACTACTGGTTGCAGAGCTCAACTTTTGTTGTGGTTTGTTCACTACTTCCTCAACTGGAGCAACTTGT
>VXCM01005353.1:97500-120989 GCA_014773175.1 Lucifuga dentata
ACAATCCAAACATTGGGAAACCAGAGGGCATTCAGGGAACTCGTACCTTCACCAAAGCCCAACGGGGCTCTGATTTCACTTTTTGCCCAGATAAGACAAACTTTTGCTCACTACCTTTATATCAGATACATAAACTTTTCTGTTACATCTGCAACTTTTTGAAAGTTTGTCAAAACTGTTTGCATGCAGCTGAATCAGCATCATGTGAGCTGCACATGGGTGGTAGCTTCATAGTATTTAAAGGAGCATACCAGTGGTTTTGCATGTTTGAGCCCAATAAATACAACCTGCATACATGTTTTAGAACTACTAACCATTTTCCAAAACATAGTACTGGGTCAATAAATATTAGAATTATTTTTCCTACCTTCCAGACTGCCATTGGCTTCAGTTCATTTCAGTACTCTACAAAAAAAATAACTTGTAGAGATTTGCTTAAGATGAACAACATGCCGTTACTACTTTTGCCAAAGTGACTTAATTTAACTGGTCCAACACGGAGCTACACAAGAGAAAGTTTTTTTTTGTCTCCACCAGTAGTCCCCAGGAAAAGATAAAAAAAAAAAAAAAAAANAAAAAAAAAAAAAAAAACAAGCCTTATACAATCATGCAGAAGTGTTAACAGGCAAAATATTGAATTTTAAGCTTTATATATCACCTTAAAATTCAATGTTTTGGCTTTTGATTTTTAAAGATTAGTGGATTTGGCAAAACAACACAAAAACTAAAATACAGCTTTATGTTTTTGAAAATGGTTGGTAGTAACATAACGTGTATGTGGGTTGCATTTATTGACCATACCAGCAAAATCACTGGTATGGTTCTTTAATCTTCCATGTGACCCCTGTCTGCACATATATATTAATCTGCCAGATCTGGATGAACATCTGGATCTGGGCCAAATTGCTCGTGTTGATAGCCCATCAAAGGATACACATGCCTGAAATTTTAAATTAAGCTTGGTGTCTTAATTTTCAAGAAACTGAAAAAAAAAAAATCAAAATATTACATGTTAATGTTAAAGAAAGTGAAAAAACCCAACTCTATTTGGATCTGGATCTGCCCCAAACTCTAATGAATGCTTCCTTAACCCAAGTCTCACTGATCTGACAAATACTGATGAAAACAACCTCCTTGGTGAAGGTAAAAATGCAAATATCTTCTTCAAAACTAAACATGGAGCTCAATTATTAATAGTATCATTACTATTATAATAACGACTGTACTCATGGGGAGTGAGAAATGGCTCACATTTATCACTACTCTTTTCCCCTACTCTGAAATGTCTCTGAGAAGTGATTCACAACACCTTCACCTTTTCTACCAGCTCAGTTTCCATACTGCCTGTATATCACAAACACCCCGCAGCATCTGTTAAAATTACCTAACAGAGTCAGAGCAAGGTGAAGGCAATTCTTCATGCGGCTTCAGGAATGCTCTTAGTTAAAGTGACGGACACACCGCACGCATCCCCGTCGCTCAAAGAGGATCCAGAATAATTCATGTGCTGCTTTTCTGTGGAGGCGGTCTGAGGGAACTCAGGCTGATTATTAAGTTAGAGAGCTGGAGCCTCTCAGGAAAGTCTGATGCCTGACACTAAGGTGTTTGGCAGGAGTCTAGAGTTTCACTGATTTTTATGGGAATGGAGCTCGTTTTCCCAGCATTCAGCTGGTTTGTGTTAGTGCAATGAGAAATTCCTGAGATGGTTTCGGTTTTAAAAGGTGGGCGATATTAGGAGAGGCCAGAGAGGGAGCACAGGAGGAAAGTTTTACATCTTCGCTGGTGTTTCTGAGAAAGCCCCCGGTGGTATGTTGTCAAGAGCCATTTGGTCTAAAGTGTGAGACCTGAAGGCTCATTTCACAGTTAATATTTCAACTTTTGTGTCAAAATCCATACGATGAGAAGTCTAAACAGCATACTTTGAACACTTTTATCTGTTAGAAAATTATGTAATAGTACCTAACTTGTAGTCCACACTGAAAACACAAGTCACATTATTTCCTCTCAATGTGACATCTTCAAACTAAAACTAAAACTACAACAGCCTATAACTCCTTAAATTACCTGCTGCTGCTGTCAAAACAATGTTATACTTTATAACAAACTTCTAACACAACAGGTAATGGCCAAAACTAATGGCAAAAAAATTAATTGGCCCTGTCCGCACTTCATTAGAGTGCCAGCGATCACAACCAGCCATACTACGCAGAAAAAAAACTGTCAGTTGGAAAACCGTCTGACAGGACTTTGTTGTATTTTGGGGGCAAACATCTGCTGGTGAGAAGCTGCCAACTAGCAGTGGCCTTTCCTCCTCCCTGCACCAAAGTTTTTCAGTTTTCCTGTCCAATGGCGACAGCTGTTATCTTCTTGCTGAGGCTAGCTGTCATCCGTCTGCGTTAACAGGGCTGGTCGCTGAGGCCCGGTCAGGAAGCAACAGAGGCCAGGCTCACCCAGTGAGGGAATGGTAGCATGCGATGTCAGAGGCTGGAGGGGAGGATGAGGGGGCCTCAGGGTGCAGAGCTGCCAGGAGATCTGACACCAAGGTCAAGGGTGGCGTCTCGAGTTAACTCAGCCGTGCGATGCCAACGATAAGAGATCAGAGACCCTTTCGGAGCCGTGTCTGTGCCCAAGACTTTGAACTTCTCTGCTGTTATAGTGTACGTGCCAATATTACACGTCAAATGTATTTATGATTTAGTTTCTCTCATATTAATGTGATTATATAATATGTAATGTAGGAGCCAAATGCCTCCTAATAGTTTTGTGTTGTTGATTGCATATTCCTTTTATAGTTTTACAGATTTGTGTTATGAGCATGATAATTTACTCTTATTTATTTTTGCTATGTGCACAAAGCTATGCTGATGGTGAGCCTAATTAGTTCATGTCTGTCTAAAGGAGGGGTGGGGATTGTCCCAGTGGCATAAGACATGTACAGAAAAGTTGTGTGTGTGTTTGCTAGAATAAAGTGTGGAGTCTCACGGTTTTCTGATCGCATTTTTTTTTTTTTTTTTTTTTTGTCATGTGGATTGTGTTCCGTAGACCGTATATCACTTAATGTAACTTGTGGATACGTTTTTCTTTTTTGTATGTTAATAGTGTAAATAAAAGTTCAAAAGAAATCAATGTCAGGAAGAATTCTTCTTAATTTTGCCAGCTATAGGGGCTAAGTGGAACATGAATCAGCCTCGGGCTCTCACTTTCTTCTTTCTTTTTTTTTGGATTGCTAAGGATCCCACACATAACATGATATTTGACACCTGATACGTGAACTATTATTCAGGCTATTATTGTTACTGTATCTTTCACTGCACTGTAAATCATCGTCTATGTGATCCCTCTAATATGCAACTTGTCTCCTTGCATGGACTTCTTCACTGGCATCACCACAGATACTATCTGATTGATCATCATGAAAACGAGGATTTTTGATACCTTTATGTTTAGTATCGCAGCACTGTATTGTCACATCTAATTTATCCCTCACACGCTTTCATTTCCCCTGTGAAATTGCTCTGCAGTATCACCAAACACCATCCCATTTCTGCCTTCTGCTTCCACACTCACACACACCCGCCCACCCACACACACACACACACACACACACACACACACACACACCCACTTGAACACTCAAGCCTAAAATCTTACACACTTACTTGCCACCTCCAGCGATGCATTGCGACTGACAGCCTCGCCCAGGTAGTTGCGAGCCACGCACACATACACGCCTTCGTCGGGTTTGCTCCGCCTCCCGTGTACGATTCGCAGGAAGAAGAGCGAGCCGCTGGGTAAGAGCATGCGGTGAGACCGGGGGTCCTCTCGGTCCGTCTCGACACGCTCGCCGTCTTTGTACCATTCCACCATTGGAGTCGGCCGTCCCTCGGCCTTACAGTTGAGGGTTGCCGGCTCACCCTTGGACACAATTAGATCTGATGGGTGTTCCACGATCCGAGGAGGAGCATCCTCTAACCTTGGTCGGGATCCTGGTAAAGAGAAAACAAAGACAAAGGGTTAATAAGATTTCAATCCTCTATCTGGCTGTCATCAAAGGTCAACCATGTCTAATACCGTACAGTGCATTTGTTATGCTACTACTATTATATTTATAGAAGATGAGTCTTAAATGCCAACAACAGAACTGGAAATGTCACTTTGTTACATGAAGAAAGGATAAAAATATAACCAAATGAACTACAATTGTTTGGCATTTCACGGCACACACTACACAAAACAATATGAAAACAAAAACACAGAATTAATAGTTTTTGTTAAGAGTTGCAGAGTATGAAATATTTCCTCTTCCACTTTTTTACACTATGGTTATGCCTACAAGAGGAGAGTGGGCGGCACAATGTATAGAAACTCTTAAGTTGGGTTCACAAACTGCTGCAGAAAAACACATAATTTTATCAGCACATCACTGCTGTATGAAATGAGCATGTATGGTAATTTGAAAAATAAATGAAGATGACGTGAAATGACATGATCTAAACTCTGCTTGTATCAAACCAAAACAGATTGCTAAGCAATGATGCTAATCAAAACCCTGTGGGAAAGCAGGTTGTTCAAACTCCTGAAATAACAAGATATCAAAAATATTTCAACATAAATGTTTATGTACATCAATATGAAATATGGTTTCCATATACAGTATCCATGCATGTAGCTCTGTACTTATATCTCTATTTATTGCAATGTTCAGATGCATTATTTATTTATTTATGTTACCATATGCTTGTTCAACATTTATCACTTTCCTTAGAAAAGCATATGGACCTTCATGGCTTTTTTTTTTTTTTTTTTTTTGTGAAAAACAGAAATAAATAGAGAGAGACGAAAACAGACAGAGATGGAGGCAAGGTAATTCCCGCAGGTTGTTGTCTGGCATTGAAATTGCTTTTTCTCCCTCTATCTTTCCTCTTCCTCCTCCAATTTGAGTGACAGTGTGTTGGTGGGACAATTATGTATGAATAGCAATAACACAAACTCAAGCACCATGAGGCAAACGCAAAATTTTCCCCTGGAGAGTCTTTGAAAGAATGACACCAGGAGGTGAATGTTGCTCCTGTTTTCAGAGCTGTGTAGCATTAACGATGCATGGTTTTGTGGAAGTAACTGCTTTTTCTTTTAAATTTTTTAAAATACTGTCGCACTATAGCATAATTTATCCCCACTGTCGACTGACTAGTGACACAGTAGGTAAGAAGAGGAGAGAAGCTGCCCATCAAGAGACTTACAATACTGTGGTTTTTGCCCAATAAACACTACCAGCATACATGTTACATTACTGACAACCAATTTCCAAAACCTCAGACGTATCCTGTTATTCTGACAAATCCCCTAAACTTTCAAATTCAAATGCTCAAGTGATACACCCATTTTAAAATCCAGTGAATCACCTGCTAACACGTACGTCTGAATATAGAAGGGAGTCTGGGACAATATTTCCTTTTGGCGACATACATTATGTTCCATGTTGAACCGGTTAAATAAAGTTACTTCAACAAAAAAATTAATAGACGTTGTGTTTGCTGTGATGGATTACCCATCTCAAGCATGTTTCAGTCTCTACAAGTTGATTTTTAAAAGCACACCAGAATGAACTGAAATCAATGGCAATCTGGAAGGTAAGAAAAACAATTCTAAAATGTACCACTCCAGTAGTATATTTTGGAAATGGTTGTCAGTAATGTAACGTGTATGCGGGTTGTATATATATTGGGTATTGTATATATATTTATGTATAATATATATATATTATACATAAAGCATAAATGTGGAATAAAGCAACACATGGTTTGAAGTTTTAATAGGATTCTGTCATTAGCTGAATATACGTGACTAGTTGCTTAATCAAGAGGAATTATGTAAGACATAATGATTGCAAAGTGTTCTAAAACTAGATTTAAAGAGATTTTTGCATTTCTATGGCTCATCAGTCTCAGATACAGCAAAGGAAGACTTGACTTCACTACAGCTCTGACATAGCATAGCAAAGGGAAAAAGACAAGAGAACAGAAAGGCTCCAACCTGTTAAATCTAATAAGAACATCAATATGGGAGTAAATAATAAATCAGGATGCAATACAAAAGACGTTCAGGTGCTTACAGCATTGCAAACAAACCTCAGACCTCCACCAAGTAAACCTAAAACTATGAAACTTGCTGTTTGAGGAGTTTTTCCTATTCTACAGGAAATAACTGTCAATATGCTAAGAGCGCCGACTCTAAAGAAATGTTGCTTATCTAGATGGATTGGTGCTCATTTTAAAATCAATGCAGATCCACCAAAAGATAAATGATCCGGTGTTTCTTTCCACAGGTGTATGAGTGAGTTCAACTTCATACTTTCCTGATAACCCCCTGATGAGGACAGCAGTTCATTTTCTCCAGCAAAGTGACAAATCTTGTGGTTTTGGGGATTAAGAACTCCACTGAAGTGCTTTTGGTTGATGGGGAGGGGGGATATGTAGCACCATCTGATAGCCCTGCTCTCAGAGAAATTACATTCACAAAGATGGAGACATAGGAAGCTCTGAGTAACAGGAAATGACACTGAGACTTTGAAGTGGCATCTAGTTATAGAATCTAATAGCAGCTGTGTTTCATATCAACTTGGAGCAAGTTTTGTTTGACATCTACTTCCAAGTACTGAGAGCACACATCAGATGTACATTTTCAGACTGTAGTTCAATTAAAAAAAAAAAAAAAAAAAAAAAAAGAAGCACAATTTCGTGCAATTAGAAGCATTGAAAAATATTCAAAATAGAACCTTCTATGAAAATAGGAACATGGAAATCTTATGATATGTTCCTTTCAAAAGCTGCCTGTCTGCAATTGGTTCATTTGTTGGACACTTTGTTAGATGTGGTTTTAATTGTGGCTCTTTTAAATAAATACAATTAGCTGTTTCTCCTATATGGAAAAAGGACTCCTGACAACCATTTAGCACAGATGATGGCAGTAGAGTCATTCATGGACGTACAATTACTGTTTGGCAGCCGACAGCTGATACTCCCCCAAAGTGCTGTCTTGTGTCCACAGCTGTCTAATCTAATCTGTGCAAACACTGGTACACATCTGTGTGATTTCCCTTGAAAGTCCACCAAAAAAAAAAAAAAAAAGNAAAAAAAAAAAAAAAAAGGCTACCGGACTAACCATCTGAAGTAATAAAGTTGTTAAAAATAAATAAAATGTAATGTTCTTACAAGGTTGCTCTCCTGTGGAATAAAAATAGTCATCATTTTGCTGAGTGCATCTCCTCCCTCAAGGTCTCAAGCACTAGACAGGGACCATTCATCTAATAGCTCTTAGGTATCATGGCTGTTGGCTGGTTGGGTGGAGTGGTGGTGGTGNGGGCTCGGTAGGATGGAGTCTTTAAGAGCTGACTCATAAATTTTACAGTCAGAGCGTTTGGATGAAGCCATGTGGAAATGTTAAGCAAAGGATTTTAAAGGGGGAGGAGACCACCATGTGAGACTGAGCTAAATATCATCAGCAGAGATTCTAAGTGGGATACCACAAAGAATAAGCTTTTATAGATCATATGCATATCGCCTTCGGGAGTTTAAACCAGATGAAATTAACTACAACTGCTGTCTACTGCTGGTAGCAATACCCCGCCCCTTTAATCTGTGATGTCACAAGATATTAGATAAAGATATCAGTAATAAAAATGATATCAGTAATCACAAGATATCAGTAATAAAAATGATAAATCTTCCTGTAGCTGTGTCTCAATTCCACACTTCATACTAATTCTGACTTTAACTGTGGAGTCATGCACACTATAAAAGTGATAAAATTATGTAGATTTGAGTTCTGAATGTTGTTGATTGATGCTATTTTTTATTTTATTATATTTTATTTTTTTTACAATGCAGTGCGAGAAGGAAAAAGTGGAAAGAGCTGTAGTAAGACAGCTCCAAGAAAATCTTGGACAACAAAAATATAGTATAAAGATTTGGGGATATTCTTTTTTTGTGTGTGAGTGTGTGTGTGTGTGTGTGTGTGTGTGTGTGTGTGTGTGTGCTTTAGTTCTTGAAAAATTTTCAAATCTGAAAATGACAGCAGTTTTCAACAGTTGTATTTTCATTGGTGTCTGTCCTGACTTAGACTTCCTTTCTTTTACAGTCTCTTTTCCTTCAGTAGGAACAAAAAATGACTCCAAAACTATTAATTCTGCATTGGATCCTGCTACAATCTAATGTTTCTATTTTCTGGTCAGCATCTGAAGATCAATTAATATAGGAACTTCATGTCTGGAAAACATCTGGACCAGGATTCATAAAACACAGTGTCAGATTTAATGTGTCGATAAGGGCACACATCGTCACACAACCATGTTCCCTCATTTATAAAATACCTGTTACCAGTATCGTTTAGCGTTGCCTTAAAGAGGTGTTTCCTTATTTAAATGTTGGGGAAGAGATTCATAAAACATGCCTCTTCAAGCCTCTTCTTCAAGCCTCTTCTTCAAGCCTCTCTATGTCTCTCTCTCACACTCAAACAATAAACACATACATGCACACATCTCCCATCTGTTGTGTGTATGAATGAGTTTCAGTTATCACTGTGCTTATTTAGTATGATGTTGTGAAGTAACCATAATATTTTTATGAATCCCACCCCGGTATCAAGTACAGATAGTCTGAAATGATGTAGTATATGTAAATGTAGTATATTTATTTATTGCACAAGAAGAGCCACCCCCCCCAAAAAAAAAAAAAANAAAAAAAAAAAAATATTGAAGATTAGTACACAGTATATATAATATACTGCTGGTATGTAGTATAGAATTGGACAGCTTGTGACTCCATGATTTTAATTTTTTTTTAAATGGTACTGGTGACTTAAGTACAGCTGCATGCTGCACATTAGTATGTTGGTACCACGGTACCGATGCTCATGTTGATAGATACTGACTGCACTGCCACACACCCCGACAATATTTGGATTTCTAAGCTGAGTAGCATTCCCGCAGGTTCACAGCTCAAAGTGAAGCTAAACGTATGTTACATATGGGGATGAGGCTGGAAAAGATGAACTAAAAAAGGGCTAAATGGACAGCTGGAGTCTGGAGTATGAATGGTAGCGTTGAGAAGTGTGTCTAATAGGAATGTCTGGACTCCTCTAAGGACCTATTAGCTCCTGCCTATCGTGTAGTCTCTGACAGGATGGCAGCAGCCCTCAAAGCTACATGAGAGCTAATGAAACCACAGGGATGTTGTAGGAGTTGAGTCTGAGAGCTCAGTTCTGTCGGTGAGATCGGTGAGCGGAGAAAAGGTGAATTACAGTCTGAAGTGCAATACCAAGAGAGGTGCTTTGTTTACATGATAGATGTGCGATTTCACGACAGCCTGACCTGAGACCAATCTAATATTGACATTTGTGACATACCCTCACTTTATTCACCCCAGACGTGCAATATTTTAGTTTTTCTATCCTGTTAAGTTATCCCTTCTACCTCATCTACTCCAGTTATCCATCTATCTCAGATGGTTTATTTTTTTGTCTGCCACATCTTTCCATCATAAATAATTAATTTGTAAATACTGCTGTTGAATTTTATCTTCTAGTTTTTGTACTCTAAGTTTATTTATTATTTATTCTAGTTTTTGTACTCTAAGTTTATTTATTTGATTTATCTTATCTCTATTTTATTTATTTTATTGTTATATTTTCATTTGAAAACAGTATATTTTCAATACTTGTATTTTTTTTTTTTCTTGTACTTGTGCTATGTTGCTTTTCCCTTGTGGGGATAAATAAAGCTTATCTTATCTCATCTTATATTAGTAAAAATATCTAACACATCTCCCAATATTTGTTTTAGACATAAATTGTATTACACAGTTGTGAGAAAGAATTCAATGTTATGTTTATTTTAATTATTTCTACTCAGCGTGAATGTTTCCACCAGGTTAGTCCCAGCTGATAATATTGATCAAAAAGGCTTGTGTTAACTGTACAGATGGATTATATGTAAACATGAGGACATATGCATACAGAGAGTGAATTACTGTAAAAGCTCTTCAAAGTCATTTTAACTGTGGGAAAAGGAGAATAAAGCCTGAAAATAGTGTGCAGGGCAAAAGCACATAAGAACAAATGAGAAAAAGCGAACACAAAAACAGCCACAGGGAGCAGAAACTCCTGCTGCAATGTCCTCTCTATAATACAAGATGGCAAAGTGCTGAGGCACAGCTTTTCCCATTTATTACAAGAACAAGTGGCTCAGTCTGATATAAAACAAGAACCCAGGACCACTGCCAGTGAACCTCCCCTCCCGCCAACTTCCTGCCTTATTTCACCTGAAACGCCAAGTGGTTGTTCAGCCCCAAGCAGATTTATTTGCTCTGAAAAGGTGAAACAACTTCAGGACTTCATCCAGCAACTTCTTAGCATCACACCTGTATTTCCTGACCAGCATTACAAAGACTCCAGTATATTTCACACAAAGAAGAACTTTCAGGGGGGAAAAAGAAGTCTTAGAAGACTCAAGAAGTGCAGATTCGGGCCCTTTCGGTGTTATCTGTGCAGGTTGCCCGAAGCTAACTCTGTCGTTTCAACTCCTGATTCCTCTCCTTGGCTGGAATTGGTTGAAATATCACGACTGGTTGTGTCCACTTTCTTTAATGTTAGAGCAATATGTATGAACTCCAGATCAGAAAATTCTCCATCTTCCTCCCTACTCCTTCTTCACCTTCTTCTTCTTTTATCACTGAATAAACTATAGACATTGCTCTTGTAAACCTCTTTCATTGTGCTGCCATTGTGCTGGGTAACAGACGACATGTGACCATTCTGCATCCCCTATCAGCATGGAGTGGCATAAAAGCAAATCCATTTTTTTAAAGAAGTATATGTGCACGTTGTTCAAAGATGCATTCGCTGGCACGTTCTTTCATCATTTCATCTATCCTGGGGCAGGGTGAGAATATTACTTGCATGTTGGGGTCACGGCAAGACGTGGAAGAAAAAATATCAGTTCTCGTGACTGAATGTTTTAAAGCTTTAAAATAGTCAAAAGCCTACGTCATATTTTCCACTGTGACACACGTTAGATCCTGAGATAAAAGTTGCTTTTTCTGACACTGTAGCATTTCTTGGTGTGAAAATAGTTCCGGTAAAGGCTCCAGGAATGGCTCCCTGCTAAGAAGTCACAGGTAAAATTAGCAACTGTCAACTTGTTTCAAGTGATGACAGATGTGCTCGTGTTGCTGCGTTTGTAGAAATGAATCCTAGAGATACAGACACGGCAATTTAAAGAAAAGTCGTAAGGTAAAGGGAAAATCTTCTGATGTGGAATAAGTAGGGCTGCAAAAAGCTAATTTCAACATTATTTAACTTGACAAGCCGTCTGCTTGAGGTGACAGACTGTTAAACAATTAGTTCACATGTACAACTCTGATGCATATGCCTCCAAACTGCATTTTGCCAAGGCAGATGGCATTTTCCAAATATAGATGATATAGTGCTCAGCTGAAGGTCTGAGTCACAGAATAAATCCACACAGCCAAGTCATTTTCTCTGATATTTGTACAAGGCTCAGTCTTGGGGTCAATGCAAATCTTCACACCTACTTACCAACTGTCTCACTACAGAAATACTCCAGTTTGACTCACCTCCAAGCAGCCTTGTCTGCACATAGAAGGTGTATGCATCATAACAAATAAGATCAAAAGTATTCGCTTCTCCGCGGCCCTGCAGGCAAAATGGCATAAAACATGGATGGCACTCCGGCTCTATCAAGTCCTCATCCAGTCAGGATGAGAAATGCCTTTAATTTCTCCACAGAGGACTTTAAAATAATTGTGAATATTGCAATATATCAAAAACTTTCACTCCTTATCATTCTGTGGTGAGTTATTAAAAAAGGAGAAAAAAAAAATTGAGCCCAGTTCTGGCTTAGCAGCTAAATTAAGGTTGAGCTGAGCTAACCCTCACAATGCACTCAAGATAACCACTTTTCCTTCTCAATCCTTTAAAAAGAAAAAAAAAAAAAAGACAGTCGCTCAGAGCTATGGGTAGAAAAGTCTTTTTTCAGCTGAAATTCTAGTGCAACAGCAATAAAAGTGCCTTCCACTTGTAAATTGAAAGAGGTTGATAATCTCTAAAGAAGGGACAGAGGAGAGGAGAGTGAGGGGCGGGAGTGTGAGATGACGATCAAAGAAAATTCAACAACTCTCCCATTCCTATTCCTTTNTGAGGGGCGGGAGTGTGAGATGACGATCAAAGAAAATTCAACAACTCTCCCATTCCTATTCCTTTCTCCTCCCTCATCTACAATTCTTTTCAGCAGGCTGGCCTGCCTCTTACAGAAATTGTTGTTTTACAGCTTTGTGGGATTTCAGCAAAGCCAGGGAATTGATTTGCAAATGTGCATTCAAAGTTAATGTGGCAGCAGAGAGGGAGGCAGGATGGAGTGCTTTCTCGGCAGCCTCCTACTTTCTGACCCTGTGGGGACGACAACATGAGACGCTTGCATATGAATACAAACTGCTAGCCATAAAGAAACAAGCTCCTTAATTGAGCCTCTGTTGATGCTAAGCGTCTAAATGGGCAGGGTCAAACTTTCCAAAAGGAAATTGGGTGTTTTTATCGTGTCGCTCTTGGGGCTATCAACAGTTCAGTGTAACGGCGGAACTTGCTTCTTTCTCCTCTCTTCTTTGAGAAGCCGGGATCATGGAAATGAGGAGCAAGAGACCAAACTCTCTTTCCACAGCCACATTGTCACAGGCTCCCTCTGAGAGTGGAGTTTTGGTGAGATTTTTTGGGCAAACTGACAAGGCAGATGCAGCTTGCAGAACATAGAAAGAAACCTTAGCTTATTTTCTGGTCCAATGAGAATAGGCAGATAATTTTTTACGCAAATGTTGCCTGTGGTAACATGGTTGAGAAACTTGGGAGTCTATTAAGCTTTGATTCAGTTCCAAGTAAAGAAACGACTCTGGGGAGCAACAAAGTACATTTTTACATGGAGATTTCAGCAGTTTACTTTGAAATTTATTTTGGCTTCTGCAAAACAAGCACTGTTAAGGCGGCTGGTCAGCTAAGATACTTTAATACTCACACGTTTGAAGAATTTTAAATGCAACGACTGGAGAGTGTTCAATATTCACAATCCTAAGAACTTAAACGCAGGCAGCCCATCATCCTTCAAGTTACCACAGATCCTGCCAAGAGGTGTCAGCTCCAGTTCCAGCCGTCTGCCATAACGAGCATCAATTTTCAGCCACAGACTACTATGGGGGATTGGGGAAGGGATTTCACAGAACTGCATGTGGCAATTTGACATTAACTCGATTTTGCTTTAAGTGTTCTATTTGACGAGAGCAAGAAGAAGTAAGAGAAAATAGAAGGAAAAGCACTGGAGGGAGGGAAGAGAAGGTAGACACGGTCACTGCTGGCTGAGGCGATGGTTCTCAAAAAACAAATGTAGAGAAATCACATCTGGAAAAGCATTTCATCGGAGTGCGTTTCACACAAAAGCCTTGTGTCAAAGTCTTTGGGTGATTGATGCTTATCACTAATAATAAGTCCGTTAGTGTGTGCCAATAAAGGCACCATGTATTCTATGTCGGGGAGGAAATCCTCAAGGGCTCCACGACTGTGACTGGTTGTGGGTGGCCTGAGACAGCTGGGGGAAATTCCGTTGGTTTCCTGTCCCACCGCAGCATATTTCAGGATTAGCTTCTATTAGATCTGTGTTCACTTCCACAAACACACACACACACATGCTGACGACTGTTATCTGCTCATATCTGTCTGACCACATAGATCACCCATATCTAAGAGAGGAAAGGACCGTGGCACACATTTCCTGAACACTCCTACAGGCCTGGTCCACAACTCAAAAGAATAATTCAAACTGTTAATACCCTAAAATGTGGCGTTAAACAGTGGGATTTCCATCAAACCCTTAAATGATCTCAATCAGTATGTTTATATGCATGTTAAAACTTTGATTCTACTATGATTAAGGCAATAAATTGATTTTTTTTTCTTAAACATCATGTAAACATCATAATTAGATTGAAAGTGATATAAAACATCATTGGCGCCAGCGTTGCCTGATGTATATTCAGCGAAAGACAGAATCCTATTAATTATTTGCTGTCCAGACAAAAATCGAAGTATAATGTGCATGTAAACCCACAGAATGAAAAGACCCGTAATTTGGACTTTAGGAGTTTTTTTTTTTATTCTGACTTTAGGGTTCCTATAATAATGACAGGGGATTCTCAGACAGACAGTCTGCTTGCTGACATGCTGCTCAAGCTTTATGATAAAAAAAAAAAGAATTGATTTTCTTCATGATAGGAGACTGGATTGATTATGGTACAATACAGTATCTGATTACCTTATACACTACAATATACTATAGTAACTATAATCAGGAACAGAATTTATATGCCTAATTGTAATAGTAAAAGATTCAAAATTTGTGAGTGTGATAACAGCCACATGGATAAGCGTATCTTTCACATATTGCTGAAAAGACTTAAAGGGACATCCATGCTGACATATCATTAAGACAAGTAGAGGAGGAAGTGATGTAACAAGCATGAGAGACAGATGCAGATCCAGCCATCCGTCACTCCTCTAAATGCAGCAAGTGCTTTTTATTTTTGCAGCGACTACATAACAAGTAGAGGAAGCAGTTTAATTGCCTTGTCACCCAAATCCAATTTCTTTAATAAGCATTTCCCTCTGAAACATCAAGCGCATCCGTCAGTCATCAGAGCCGCAAGTCGTCAGGGTTTTTTTTTTTTTTTTTTTTTTTTTTGGTGGCTAAAAAGAAAATAATTAGCCAAAGTGGTGCTCTAACTGCCTCCGAGTCATTTCTTGCATATCCACACTACCATCTCGACATAACAGGTATCCAGCGACTGTCACTTTCTGAAAAGAGCTGTTGCTGTCATTTCTGAAGCCAGCTATTAAGTCATTGACAGTAGCTGTCAAAATCCCTCTGTTACAACATCATCTTGATATATGGGCTCTGAAAACGATCCATTATCAGTTTTCTTTTTGCAACGCTGAACCTTCAAGTGCCAGGCTCTCCGAGTTTATTCAACCCACCAACAAAGTCACAGTGGTGACAGCTGAAGCGATACCTGTGGGGTGTGATGGGAAGAATTTTCCTCTGTAGTAGTTTTTTTTTTTGTTTTGGGAGTTTTATTCTGCATATTGGACAAGTCTGTTGAGTACACATGCAAATTTGACTGACTGTCACACACTTGATGAAAGCTATGTGTGTCAGGTGGGTGGTCAGTCATTGCAGAAACCAAACAGTGCTGCACTGTTTGGTTTCTGCGCTGTGAAGTGCTGCATCTACCGATCAGGATCATTTCATTATTTGTGTGCTGGCAAATATGCAGCTATAATCTATGCCAGAGCTTCTCAAAATACCAGCAAAGCAAAACACCTCAGTAGCTACCACCTCACCAACTTTCACAAAAATCCTGGAAAAACCTCATGCATGCATATTTTACACCCACAGAAAAAAAAAAAACTATGGACGAGTTGGGGAAGTTTCAATAATTCCTAATTAAAAAAGAATAATATTAAATAAATTGAAAAAAAAACTCAATGAAACTTTATTTGCAGATTATTTATTGCAATAAGAGAATATCAGTTGACTTCTCTGCAAAAATTTCCAATCATCTGGCATACCACCAGGGGGCGCTTCAAGTACCACCAGTGTGCTCATGCTCATTTAACAGTTTGAGAACCACTGGTTTATGCCAATGTGCATCTGTGTTTCTGCATTAGACACAGTCGGATGATATGCAGAAGTGTTGGACACAATAAGCTGAATGGTAAATTATATAACATATAATATTTCTATATATAATACACAGTGTGTATTTTAATATTTTATGTATAACATTTTCGTCTTTACACCTGCGATAGCTGTGCAACATATTTATGTTTTGTAAGATTCTAATCACTTACAGGTTGTGTTCATACTGAACAACACCTTTGTGGGAACCATCTGCTGAAACATCTGGGAATTATTGCACAGGGATTTACAATTTAACCGTTCCAATGACTTGCAAAGATTTATAAGGCTGTTAGTGTATTCATGCCGTTTGCATATTTTTGTCCAGTTGTGATGAAATGCTTGTGCTAAAGCTTTATGAAGCATTAAACATGCATTTTTATGTAAACTGAATATGTGACGTAATATGATGTAAATGGTGTGTTTCGGCTCCCCAGCAACACAGCATCTCATGACACACATACAGCTACTGTACAGTTTGGATCTCCCTGTTGCTGTTTGTGTGTGTGTACGTGCCTGTGTGTGTGTGTGTGTGTGCATCTCTCACACACAGACATACAGCGAGATTTATACAAAAGGCCTCTTTGAAGTTTTCAGTTATAGATGACATTATGGATGCAACCCATCTTTGCGGGCAAATCGGGTATGAGGATGAAAGCCCTCTCTCTCTCTCTCTCTCTCTCTCTCTCTCTCTCTCTCTCTCTCTCTGGAGATGAAGTTGGCAGATTGTTGGGAGTTGAGACTCTGTGGGTGTTTGGTGGGAAACATTTTGTGTGAATTTATTCATTTCACTTTTTTAATCACTTTAATCTTACACCTCCACTCAGAGAGGCAAAGCGGATTCGTATCATTTATGTTTTATTTGCACAGACACATGCAGGTGCTTTGCACTTATACCACCTGTATCCTCTAATTAGAAGCTATACAATTTTGTCATCTTGTGCTTTGCGGCACAAAAATAACCTCCGCACAAACATGGTGCTGCGCTCTGCAGCAGGCTTCATCGTTATATTCAGACAGGCAGCCCGTGGTTCACCTCGCTCCACATCTATTTTAGTGCTGTGGCCAGCAATGGAGAGGTCAGTGTTTCTAAAACCACTGGAACTAATGTTGGGGGCCATCCATCTGTCCACAGCCTGAGGTGGGGGTGGGGGCTCGGGCGGTATTGTGTCAGGCCTCTTAGGCGGTCGCACTTGAGACCTTTAAGGAGAGAAGATAGCTGACTTGTCCTGTCAGCAGCCATTGCTAAATAGAGTTCCTGTGCAGCTCAGTCGCTTTTCTTTGATGCCGGATGGAGAAGTCTTTGCTGCTTTGCCTCATGTTTATTCCATCCCTCAGTTGGAGGAATATGCAAGGTAGATATTAAGCATTTTTCATGAAAACAAAAAAATGGAGATACATTTAGAAAAGAGAAAGAGATGGGGCATGTTTACTGCAGCTCAATACACAAATAGCTTGTTAATAATGCATCATAAGGTCTCATTGCAGTGTTTTGTAATGAATATACTGGACTGTGAAATTTTTTTGTTATTGGTACACAATTAGTGGATGTTCAGTGACAAAACAGAAGGAATGCAACTCTTCAACTCCCACATCTTTTTCTTCTAGGGTATAAAGCAAGGAACAGGCAGGGAACCGAGAGATACAGCCGTAAGTAGGCGACTAAGTTTCAAGCAGCAATTTGAGCAAGTGATTAACATGGCTGATTCTATGATGGCAGGAAGAGGATGTTTAACTCCCTGCCCTCCCACTTTAATGTTATTTTTTCACTCAGTCTCCAGGACTTCCTGGTACTTTAACGCTTTATGTGGGATGTAGATGAGTTCAATGCATCTCATCAGAGCTGGCTGAGCTATCGACGGCATAATTGATCTGTAAAAAACAGATGGGCAGGCAGGTGGGAGAGGAGGACCAGAAAACTTAATATGCGTGCATGTTTGTTCTCCAAAACGGCGACAAAGATTTCCTCTGTCTTCCATTTCCCTCCATGTTGTCAATACGCCAACTGCAAAAACCTGAGCTCCTGTATGTTGGCCCGCTGCACCTGTGACGCGATGACGTCACCCGCTTCAACAACGTGCTAATGACTCAAAGACTGTGACTGTAAGTGACACTAAGCAGGTCTGTGACATACAACTTGTGCTTGTTAAATTACATTTCCGTAACTGGATCTAGCAGCTTTCTTTTGCTGAGCACAAATGCTGCTGTCCAATGAAAACCACGCATCTACAGATTCAGTTACTTCTAGTTTTCGGATAAACTGAAGGATTTATTAGAAATCTGACTGCACCTTTAGAGGCTGAGAAAATTGTCCCATGTACTGTATCAGCCTCAGAAAACCCTAAGAAAACCAATTGGATTAAGAGCTGTCATTAAGCTTAAAACAAGCCTGTTTTTCTTACTTCCTAAAACACTTAATATTTTGAAGATACACACTCTCCACAGGAGGACAATATGCTTAATGAATGACCAGCAATAGGTAATCACATATAAACGCATGTTAAAACTTAGATTATACTCTGATTAAGCTAATGATTTTTTTTTTCAGAAGGTCGTGTAAATATAATTAGATTGAAACTGGCATAAATCAACATAAACTTACTCTGAGTAATAGCCCTCAATTATGCAATTGAAGCATGTCAATGGTCTGTTGTGTTATAATCATAACAAGCTACCTCCTTATGCATTCCCTTATCCAGAAGACTCTCCCTGATACTGCAATTAAAGGACCATACGATCAATTTTGCATATTTAAGCCCAAGAAATACTACCCATATACACGGTACATTACTGACAACCAATTTCCAAAACATAAAACTGTATTTTAGTTTTCCTGTTATTTTGCCAAATCTCCNACTGACAACCAATTTCCAAAACATAAAACTGTATTTTAGTTTTCCTGTTATTTTGCCAAATCTCCTCATCTTTCAAAATCAAATGATCAGGTGATACATCCACCTTAAAATTTAATGTTTAGCCTGCTAACACATATGTCCATATGTAGAAATGATGGTCGGTTTTAACTTCTTTGAAAATGTCACCTTCTCCTGGGACTATATTCCCCGGCAGAGATTGTCTTCCATGCAGCTCCATGATGGAACGGTTAAATAAAGTTAATTTGACAAAAAAAACTTAAGTGACATCATGTGTGCTGTGATGGATACAGTATCTGAAGTATGTTTCAAGTCTCTACAAGTTGATTTTTAATAGCATACTGGAATGTACTGAAACCAATGGCAGTCTGGAAGGTAGGATCAAAATTCTAAAATCTACTGCTCTAATAGAATATTTTGGGAAATGATTGTCAGTAACGTATATATTGGGCTCAAATATGCCAAATCACCGGTATTGCCCTTTACGAAATATTATTCAGCAATTGATATTCAGCAAATGACAATCCTATTAATTCCGTAACAGCAGTACAGACAAAAATTGGAGTTGAGTGTGTAAACATACTGACTTTTCTGAATTATTAATATAGCATTTGTCAGCATGGAAAACTCTTCATAACAGCATTCAGTTTATCTAATATAAGCAATTCAAGGGCTTCAAACAGACAAGCTGAGCAGTCAGATCAATTTCACAATAACTATATATTCAGCACAGGCAGATATTTGATTATTAATAAGTCTGATATCCATAGCTCAAGCTAGAAGGGAGCGTCTTGGCTTCAATCCCAACAACAGCCATAACTCCTGTCAAAGTGTCCTTGACTGATCCATTAAAGCCTAACCAACCCACTCTGTCTCTACAAGTCACTGTGGATCACCGCATCACCTCAACACCTCAAATGAAAATGTACAACCGCAGCCAACCAAAGCAGGAATCTGAACAATGAGACAGTTTGGCTGGTGCATTTCAGCCACATCACACCCCACTGCACTTCCCTGCCTGGAGGAAGTGGAGTTGTGTGCTCAGACTGTAATTACAGTGTGGGTATTAAGGTCTGAACAGGCTATTTGGTCTGGTTGCTGCCTTGTTTGGGGACATTCATGAGAAAACAAGGCAGCGGTTTATAGGCTGCTCCAACTTCCAGTCACTTTAAAAAGGAGCACAGAAAACAATATGACCCGCTGACGGTCGTTTAGGAGACCCGCTGGAGACACCCGTGTTGACTGATGGTGATGAAGTTGACTGACAGTAACAGTGTAGACGCCAGTGTCAACTTACTGCCAAAACAGTCTGAAGGCCAGAATCCTGAAATGAGATTCAGCCTCCACATGAAGGCTGAGTCTTCATTGTTTAAAGGAAAGGGAAGCTCGTCTTCAACTATTTCAGCTTGTTTTGATCTTATCAGATTTCCCAGCATTGCACTGACACTCATAATTTGCATTAACTGAAATATTGTCATTGGGGCAGGGGGAAAAATGGATTTTTCCTTTAATTGCAATTCAAATTTAAACAATTTTGACATCAATTCATAAAATAAAAAAAAAAAACCCTGATCTTTTAAATAGTAAAATGTTTAATTGAATGCTAGTAGTGTAAGTAACGGTAGTAACATAAGCTCTGTGTGTCGTAGCATGACTACTCTACTACGGAAAGCATAGAAGACCAAGCTTGTATTAAAAACAACATGGCAGCTGTGACTCTAGCACCTTTAGACCAGATGTTTGGACTCATTTTGGCTTTCAAAAGCAAAAGGACACAAATGAGCCTGACATTTGCAAAATATGTAACTCAAGTAAAATTGGTGGCAACACAACAAAATTGTGGAACCACTTGACGAGGCGTCGCCCCACCGCCGCCGTGAAGTCTGCAGCACTGACACCTGAATGAAGACAGATGACGGTAGAAAATGCACCGACTGGCAAGCTGCCATCTGCCTCACCTCCAGCCAATAAAATAACCGAGTCCGTTGCTGCTTTTATATGCGAGGATATACGTCCTTACAGCGTCGTGGACGATGAGGGATTTAGGAACGTGTTTAAAATACTGGAATCATGGTACGCTGTGCCAACACAACTCATTATTGAGGCAGCTGCACAAAGCTTTATGTGGATGTCAAAGCGAGCATCAGAGCTTAAAGGTCAGCCTAAACCTGTTTCCTTTAACACACTCAGTGAGTTTTCAACATATATTTTGATAGAATGTCTTCACTTTTTTATGCAATAACACAGTTTAGAAGATCAGGGCTTTGAAAATTGAATCGAAACAGGAGGTCAGAGTCGACATCTGGCCCTAATTCTCATGCAAGTATCATTCCTTACTGTTGACTGCTTGTCCTGATTTGAAGCTTAACCTCCTGTTGATGACATTCTGAGTCACTCTCAGGATGTAACACCAACGTGGGTTTAAACATAAATTTCAGTCAGTATAAAAATCTCTGATGGCAACATCATCAGTACAGCCATTTTTTTTTTAAAGTCACTCTGTGTTTTGTTAAAGTGAGAATGAGCAGCTTTAATCCAGCCTTTGTAGTCCCAGAGGAGCATCTGGAGTCACTGAAGGAGCACTTTCACAGATGCTGAGTTCATACACTGTGGGTTCATAGACAATGTTTACAGCCTTGTAAAAGAGAGCCTGAGCAGCAGGGCTGGGCCCAAAGACACCACGCTGTCAGGAATTATAACATCCCGCCTGCTTTTCTACATCACAGCTGGGGATGTTAAGCCAAAAATGTACAGTAGGTTGTAGCTGTAGCCTACAGGTGCAAATTGTTACTTATACAGTGCATTTTTGACTAAAGGAGAATCTGCGTACCCAACATTCAGTCTCATTTAGCCATGTTTCATCATCTCAAGGGTGACTCAGTCTCCATGTAAGATTCATACCCAGTGGCCTCTTACTTGCTTTTAGTGTCATAATCATAAAGTATTCAAACATCAAGGGCCAGCAATCTACTGCAGGCTGAAAACCACAAAAAAAAAAAAAAAANAAAAAAAAAAAAAACAACAAAAAAAAAAACTTTCAATCGTAAGTATTTCTATTGAGGAATGCACCTTTATCTGCCACATGAATCAATCTGGCTGCTTAATATAGGAGAAGACAGACTCAAATGTATGTACACATTACACAAGTGCAAACAGATGGAAATGGAAGAACTCTGTGACATTTAATACAATATTTGGTCAACACTTTCAGCCAAAAGTCATTACAATACTATGAATACATGCATTTTCTTAGCAATGGTATCTGCAGGGGGGAATCAAACCTGCAACTCTACCACGCTTGCTTCTCTACAGGGCCACTACACTGCATTACTGCAAGAAAGCTGACTGAGTCATGCTGTTTCTGTTTCAAAACTGTATTCTGCAGAGGAAATCTCTTCCCCTAATGGGTGTAATAATGGAGATAAATGAGCATGCTAGAACCCCAACAAAGTCAGATTTCTGTGGGGAGCAGATGCTGGTGAGAATCTACTGTGCAAGTCCCTTGGGCAAGACATACAAAGCTGCATATGTGCTACTGTGCTGTCTGCTGGTTTAAGTGGTGTTTTAAATGACAGCATCCAAGAAGGCTACTAATTTATTCAAGATATAGTGGCATAAATTGCAGGGATTTGTTTGTTTTTCCACTCAAAGGACCCACAATTTGAGTTTTTCCTTTTTCTTTTCATCCATGGGCCCATAAATGACAAGATTTTGTCTTTGAAATAGGAGGAAAGATGTGAGTAAATCATAAAAATCAGCACATAAAGTGGGTGAAATAACAGACTTTTGCTGAGGGACCCCCAAGGACCCCAGGGGAGTCTGTGAGCTCTATAGTTGGGGAGCTACAGATATAAAGCTGAGGCTCCATCTGTGCAAACATCACCGAAAACAAGCAACCAGCATGCCAAATCAAACTTACCATATGCCAAAGTTCTGAGCACATATAAAACCAGAAGGACAACCAAAGTCGGGCGGTACTCCATTATACCCTCTGACTTTTCATGGGTAGATCAAGTTGGTCACAGTTTGTGAGAGAGGCTGTCCAGCAGCGGTAATATATCCAAATCTGAGGTGGAAATAATTTCTAATCTACAGGATTAAATCTCCACAAACAGCATCAAACTCCACAGGCAGCATCCCCGCCTATGCAGAATTTCATTACGACTCCAAACATTCCGTGCAGTAACTTTTCCCCCTCCGGTTCCAAAGTCTGATTCCGCGGACGGTCGAACAACAAGCCGCAGGTGATGAGAGGAGAGGCGGCTGAGTGTCAAGCAGCGCCCGGTCAGTCAGTCACAGTCCGGTTCTCCAACGTTTTTGCATGAAACACCACAGAGGAGAAAATTTCATACCGGCTTCCTCTAAAAGTAAATTAGTCCCAAAGTACATTAACTAAAACAAACTTCATGGTTCTAAAAAGACAGTTCCATATTTGCTTTCTCTGCTCCCTCCTCCTCCTCCTCCTCCTCCTCTTCTCCTCTCCGATCCTGGGAATGAATTACCAGCCCCATCACAAACAACACGGTCCCGGAGTGAAAACACGTGTGTCAAGCAGCCATCAACAGGAAAGCATTTCCGGTTTTATTTCCAAAATAAAGCCCTGATTAGCCTATGTGTTTTTGTGAAAGTGAAAAATATAAAAATAAATAGCACAGACCTTTACACTGCGTACACCAAAGACAATGCCATCAATTGTTTAAATATAGTTGTTAAAATGCAGTATTGCAAAGTTATTATTCTAAAATGTTAACTACCTCAAGATAGTCTTCTTCTTTTCCTTTCGGCTTTCCCTTCAGGGGTCACCACAGTGAATCATCTGCCTCCAT
>VXCM01005354.1:0-34824 GCA_014773175.1 Lucifuga dentata
GCATTTATTCGGGCTTGGGACCGGCACAAGGAGGACAATGGCTTGTGCCCCCTTGAGGCTGCATTAGTTTCTTAGTGAAATACTTCTTGGAAATCATAGCTTACTTCTCCCCTAAATATATTAAATATATAGTCTTCTAGCTTTGATTTTAATCAGTGAGATCCATTTTTAGCACAGTATGAACCAACAGCCACTGTGCATTCAGCTGGCCAGTATTAACACCTGAACTAACTCCTCCCACTTCTCTATGTTAACAAGTAGCCACAATAACTCAGGCAAGGAGTATGCTAACCTGTAATTTACACAAAGGGATCACATTTTTACAACAGAAAGGACTGAGATGAGGTTTATTACCATGCTAAATAATGAACTACTGGAATATAAAAACTCCATCTTCCATTTTCATTATATAAATACAGGGGCAGAGTGTGAGTTCAGAGAATAAGTTCTGAAAATGAGAAAGCACTTTGTGAGGTAATAGTTTCATCATTGGTACTCCTATCAAATACACACAACATATCAGATTTTGTTGGATTTTTTATTAAGGGAGAGATCATTTAAGTCACAGAAAGTACTGAGTAGAATTGGCAGTGATGCATCCTTATATCGCACGACAGAGAAAGCACTGCACCACTGCAAGGAGAAGCACTGTGTCTATTTAATTCTGAGCAGCCCTGCAGGATGATGCAGAGGACGACCTGTTACGTAACACTGGGGATGCTGCTGCAGCAGAAATGTCCATTACACACGCACACGCACGCGCACACACACACACAAACACACACACACTTAAAAAGGCACAATGGAAACACAATGTCATAAAGATAGAGGTTAACTCATACTGTCATTCATACAGGCAACACGTGCACATTTGTGCTGTAGGCTTAATCACACACATGACCAGTGATGCTGTCCACTGACATGTTCTAATACTTGCTAATAATAGCCCCCCTCCTCCCCCACAAACACACCTGTAGACACAGTCCTGTTACCATACCATCCCTGCATATTCAGCGTAGTTCCAATTACGTTAAACTCCATTTACAATAAATTTGCATTCTAACAATTTATTATTTACACAATTGCTAACACAATCAGACATTCTAAAACAGTCTGTCAAACAACCAGGGTTTAACTTTTGGCTGCATGGGACTTAAACCCAAATTCTCATCTGCTGGAACTGAAGTGAACCTATTTACTGGTTAGAGATGTTGCTTTCATTAAAAGATTTTATATGCTGGTTAATATAACAGCTTTCTCGGGTATTAAAGCAGACACACAGACGTCTCTTTTCCTGAAACGTGAAAAATCTCCTGACAAAACTTGGAACCAAACTCCATTCAAAAACACTCAAGGTTAAAGCTTTTATAATGATTTGTAAAGGTACGTACATGGTAGGACATAATTTAAACACTTTCTACAGATCAATAAAGCCACTCTACAATTCGGCAGGCAGTCAATAAATTAATAATCACTAATTTCATAATTTTACAGCTGGTTTACCTACATTGTTTGGCTACAAAATCACGGAGGACGCTAGCAAGCAACATGAATCTTAGTTAGTTTACTCAGTTTACTTAGTTTGTGTATCAAGTGTATGCCGAGTTTGCCAGATGAATCTCTGCATTTGTAAAAACTGTTAATTTGGGTTTTAGGAGGTATTTCATGATGCCTATAAGGACGCAAACTTTGCATTGTTAGGTTTTCAATGGAGTTTGTCGTTTCTGGTCAGTAAGTCGCTAACACATTCCAACTGATTGTTGTATGTATGGAAGAGTGATGCCTGTTATCAGAGTGACAAAAAGAGATAACTGACGAGTTTAGATGGTAATTCTTGCTTACCTTTAGTCTATGAACAGCGTCAGGTTTTGTTTGGGCAACGTGCTCTTCGTAGCTGAACACCTGGCTACAATGATTCGTGTCCATCACGTCTAACGCAGAACCAAATTTCACCGTGGATATGTTTTCAGTTCAAGTGTACAGTCACATTACTTACAGATGAAGTATCATTTTTACCTGATCGCGATTTTTTTTTTAAAAAAAAGAATGCTGTTAACACCCGACCCTCAACAGAGCCTAAATAATAGCACACCTGTAGCGTCATAACAATAACGAACACCCCGCCCCCCCGTNTTTTTTTTTTTGTTTTTTTTTTAAATCACACCGCTATCTGCGTAAGCTACACTGATATTCACAAGGACTATATTGTTGGGCGGAAGAATACCATTTATTACAAAGTATGACTACAGGTTTGTTTAAATTACTAAAAATTAAAAGTTTTATTGAACTTATGGCGTGTACATGAGTAATAAAACACTTAAGGCCATAATTTATTGAATTTTATGTTTGCCAGTAGTTCATTTCTTGGCTTTTTCTTTTTTCTTTCTTTTTAAATTTTTTTCACCCTATATTCTATTCTAATGTCATATTATTCAGTGTATTTATTTATTTATTTACGAACTTATTTATTTATTTAAAATATTCGGTACTTAAAAGTTACACTAACGTGGCTGGACAGGATGGGTCACCATTGTGCTTTGCTTACACTGACATCTAGTGGCCAAATGATTTGATCAAAAGGTTTATATGAGAATACAGATGGAAATATTAAAAATGATTTGTACATCTGTCAGTTATTCTGCAGAATCACTGTCTACGTCACACGTCCAAGTGAAATGACAACTACATTCATATTCTACTCTGATTATTCTGATTATTGTACTTAAACATAGTCCTCTTTGCCCCTTTGGGAGAATAGAGCATCCACCATGGGTCTCCACCTCACTTTCAGGAGCACCTCAAGGTGTTTTTAGGCCTTCTCTGCTTCCTATTCCCTTTGAACTTTATTCTTTTTGAGGATCACTCTCATGCTCATATGAGAAATCAATCAAAATTTAGACTGTTCAGGATATATTTGATGACCAAAAGAACATTAAGAACCTTAAAAATATCACAATGAATCTGCAAGTAATGTACAAATATAAAACTATTTAAAGCCAACACAGAACTTAATAATATTATAATATTGCAGACAGATAGAAAATGTGGCAGCATATTTTTTTTTACATAAGATAATTTTGGTTAGGTGTTTAACTATGACAATCTAATAATACATTTTAATATACAATGCCAGAATTTGAATGATCGTAATATGTACCATGCTGATAAATCCATTCAAAATATTTTCTCTTTCTTCCTGTTTTTTTTTTAGCTATGCATGAGATATGGCATGACTAAATGTTTCATAATCATTTACATATGCACTTGAGTGTGTGTCATGCTGCAGTGTGACTTCCACACATAACAGTGTGATATTCAGTCAGTCCAGGTGGAAAGGTTGAAATTGTTAATAAACCATTTACATAAATTTACAAACAATTTAACAATTTGTGAAGTTGCAAATAAACCATTTATAAAAGTATATTTATGTGGTGTCATCAAAAGAGGAAGTTAAAAGTAACTCTGTTAAGAACCATAATAAAACATTAAGAATCACAACTACAGGAAACACATAATACTAATACTAAGACAAGAAAAATGATAAAAAACCACTATGACACAATTATAGGACTTAAAAAAAAAAAAAGTCAGTGCAAGTCAGCTCATTAGAGCTGCCTTCTCCAAAGCTGAACAAGCCATGACAATTATTTTTTCTTCACAATGTCAAGAAATCAGAAAACCCTGTTAACAAACCAACCAACCAAGAACAGGCTTAGGTGAAAACAGGTTATCATCATCATCATCATCATCATCATCATCATCATTCTAGCATAATTTGTAAGCTGTATGACATTAAAGGAACATACCGGCCATTTTGCATGTTTGAGCCCAATATATTCAATTTTCATACATGTAACATTACTGACAATCATTTCCCAAAGCATATTACTGGAACCATGAATTAAAAAAATGTTTTTCCTTCCTTCAAGACCCCCACTGGTTTTTTCAGTTCATTCTGGTATACGCTATTAAAATCAACTTCTTCTTGGGATAGGTAATCCATCATCGCAAACCAACACATATTCAGGGTTTTTTTTTTTTTTTTTTTTTTTTNAATATAGTCCCAAAAGAAGACCTGCGTTTATCGAAAAATTTAAACGACCTTGACTTCATAAGGCTGTGTAACTATTAGCAGGAGAAACATCGATTTTTAAGGTATCGATTGAATGTTTAATTTTGAAAGAAATTAAGAGATTTTTCAAAATATCAGGAAAGCTGGAATACGGTTTTATCCTTTGGGAAATGGTTGTTAGTAACGTAACATGTATGAAAACTGAATGTATTAGGCTCAAACTAATAATGCAAAATGGAAGGTATGGTCCTTTAAGAGAAAGTATTGGGCTTTAAATTTGAAACGGAAATGCAAAACAACAAGTTTTATTTTGAAGGTATTATTAACCGGATGATACAATAGTTTCGTATGCAAGGCGGCAGGGAGAGAGGGAGAGAGAGAGAGAGNGAGAGAGAGAGAGAGAGAGAGAGAGAGAGAGAGAGAACGCTGGTACCGTTAACAGGAGTCAGTAGAAACAGAGAACGATTCAAATCGGGATAACACAGGCATGAAGATAATAGAACATGTTACAGGGTAGCGTGTAAACAGTTATGGAGAACACAGCTCGGTTATGGACGTGCTACCGTAACGGGAATTACAGCTAGTACCGATAAAAAAAGAACCAAATACAGAAATCCGTGAAGCTATTCTTTCTCTATCTCCACCATTTTGGCTGTCAGTGATGGAGCACATCCGAACGCCCAAGGTAATGTTCGACATTATAGCCCGAAAGACTCGTAGCCTCTTTTTGTTGCCTTGTTTTTAATCGCCTGTCATGTACCCGGTACATTAACGTTAACCGGCCCGGTCTGTCCTCTCTGTCCATCCATACCCTGTCCGTGTTTCCGTGTTGAATATGTGAGGTATCCAAACACCGACCTCTGTGTCTATTATCGGACAGCCTGCAGCTTGTCATTTATTCAGCCAAGCTGTCGTCATTATGGCGCTGTTGGTTTGCTCACTTTTACCTGCTGATTCGCTGTTACAGTTCTGTTGTAGCTCATCAATAGTTATCCAGCGCATTCATAGCAATAAGATTAGCATGTCCGATAATGGACCTACAGACTTTGCATTGACTGACATAAACTGGTGCGTGTTGTGAAGCTCTTCTTGTGCTCTTCTTGTGTGTTCTTCTGCTGCCACAGACGTTCAGTCATTATTTTTCAATGACATCATAAACCCTCCTTATATGTACATTTGAATTTTTTTGCGAATCTAATGTATTATCATAAATTTGTCTGATTTTTTTTAATGCATTGTGTCAATTTGCCAAGTTTCTGCTGTTGTATTTATTGTATGCTTATGTTTATGGCCCCCATGTCCTATAGTTGTATTACTTTCAATTCATTGGTGGAATATAATAACTTATTATTATCAAGACCAAGAATAGCTTGATATACTGCTTACCATATGCCCAACCATGACGTTGCATTGTGCTGTTAACCACCATTTTCTTCCTGTCTACCATTCTGGCAAAGGCACAAGGCCCCATATGGACTCATCCTCATTATCACATCATCATCATCATCATGGTCTAACAGAGTTTACACAGATTAGTTAAAATGGCACAGTGGCATGCAAATGTCATGCAGAAGCCTGAATTAATGATATGTGGCACCATACACTTACACCCACATTTTTATTAGGGATTAATCTGCTAACACTTGACAGAGGTATTTTGATGTTGCACACATCCCATACAGAACAACTACTTACTGCTTAAGCTCACTCAGTGTCACTTGTGCACCCCTTTCCCAACTCTTTAATAATATTCAGATCTGAGGTGTGCTCGATAAAACATTTCTTGTGTTTTTGTATTAAAAATACTGGCTTATTTAATTTTAAAATATCAGTATCAGTATCTACCCCTAAAACTCAGGATTGGCCAAGCTTTATTTAGTGTATGGGCATGTATGATCATCTTTTCTGTTGAATTATCTGTCCTGAGTATTTTGCCATCTCTAAAGATTAGTGTATGTGTGTGTGTGTGTGTGTGTGTGTGTGTGTGTGTGTGTGTGTGTGTGTATACCTCCAATAGGTGGAAAATGTGCGTCTCCTGGACCGGTCATCAGGCCAGAGAAAGCCCAGTGTTGGGACTCTGTATCTATCTGCCACACACACCATCTTTGTAGAGAATAATCCTGAGACACGCAAAGAAACATGGGTAAGCTGGAAGCAGCATGCAGCATGAGCTACTTGCAGGGAACATGCATGTTTAGGGGTTCTAATGAACAGCACCATTTTAGATGTGCTTCCAATTCGTAAATTACAGTACTTGGATTTAAGATCTGAGCTAATGTTCTTCTTCTCATTTAAAAAAAATACTAGCAATTTAGCTAAATAGTTTCTATCAGAAGACGGGGAAACAAACATCTGCTGTCCGTATCTAGTGACAGAATATGAGTGTGTTATGACAGTTTGCTGATAAATTCTGAGCCGAACAGTAAGGAAATGAATGAGCAAGAGCTAATATTCTTGGTAGTTTTGAGCATCAGCTGCATTCATTTGAGCTTAGTGATTATAGGGTCTCCCTTCCCCCGTCAAATCTCCTGGAGGAGGTGGATGAGGAGGCTGCTGGTCTCTGTGGAAATGACTAGATAATAAAGGCATTCATTGGTGTCAGATTTCACCCAACAGACAATGACTGTGCATTGGATTAGTGGGAAACAAAAAACACAAACTAATTTCAACGTGTGTAAATTATCTGCTACAGCAGTGGTCTCTTCTTCTTCTTCTTCTTCTTCTTCTGCTTCTTCTTCTTCTTCTTCTTCTTCTTCTTCTTCTTCTTCTTCACCACAGCATGTCACACACTTCTTGCACCAGAAGCCAACGAGCTAAAAATCATAAACTGATGTTGCTGTTCCTTCCTCAGTATTTTACATCACAAGGTGTACTGGGTTACAAAATGACGTGACATGTGATGGGCATAGCTGTATGTTTTTAAAACGTGATTAAAAGGGTTGTTACAACACTGATCAGCGGTGGAAGAAATACTCAGATCCTGTAAAAATAGTGATACCTCAAAAAATACTGCATTAAAATCCAGCATTTGCACCTTTTAATTCAGTGAAATTAGGAATAAGAAAAGAAGAAGGAAAGAAGAAAAGAGGGAAGGATGTAAGGAAAGAAAGGTGACATGAGTTATATAAATGCACTATATTTATGGAAGTACCTTGTTACATACTGTAAATGTAGGGGAGTAAAAAGTACAATATTTCTCGCTCATATATTGCGGAGGAAATGTAGAAAGTATCTCAAAATTGAAACATTTAAGTAAAATACCAGCACCTAAAACAAACTTTACTTACTGTACTTGAGTTATATACGAAAGCACTGATTGTATTACTTACAGTTAAATAACTTGTGATGTTAATACAGAAAATTAACTGATGTCTGTGTGTTTGTGCGTGTGTGTGTGTGTGTGTGTGTGTGTTTTACAGGTGTTACACAGCATGGTGAGCAGCGTGNCGTGTGTGTGTGTGTGTGTGTGTGTGTTTTACAGGTGTTACACAGCATGGTGAGCAGCGTGGAGAGACCACCCACCATGCCAACAGGAAGTCAGCTGATCCTGCGTTGTAAGGACTTCCGGGTTTTCCAGCTTCTCCTCCCACATGAGAAGGACTGTTTGGATGTTCATGCCTCTTTGGTCAGGTTGTCAAGACCAGGTGTGTGTCTGTGTGTGTATAAGTGGCTAAGTGTGTGTTTGAGTGGTTGCGTGGACACACACTTTCCAAACCAAGACTGGCATGAACATGTGTGTTAAGAGTTGTAGGTTTTATTTTAAGAGTTTAGCCACGTTAGCAGCAGTTTAGCAGTTAGGATGACAACATCTGTCAGCCTGTGTGTCCCACAATTTGAGACAAATAGAAACATCCCAGCTAGTGTATGGATTGCCATGGAATTTGGTACATACGATCGTGATCCCCAGAGGATGAATCACATTGACTTTGATGATCAACTGACTCATCATCTTGCACCATCAGTAGGTCAAACTTCACCCTTGTCCAACATGATATAAAAAATAATGAACAAATTTCCATCAAACCTCAGATTTCAGCAAAAAGAGGGAAACTCTTGTGATGTCATAAGGGTCAGTTTTCCCTGATTTTTGCACAGTGCCCTCTACAGCTACAAAGAAATAAAAGTTGTCTTACTATGCTAAAGAGCCCCCACTCCCCCCTCCCCGACCCCGACCCCGACCAATAATTCTCCCTTTAATGCTAACATTAGCACACTTTATTGCTGACAGGTTACCATGCTAACTGTAAGCATGTTAACATTCTAACATTAGTATAATAGCATGCAAATGTAAGAATGCTAGAAAATGTTAGCATTAAGCACAGCTGAACCTAAGCCGTGTACAGGTGTATGTACTGTACACAGCCTGTCTCATTCAAGTCTTATGGAAGTTACTGTATTTAGGTAGTTTGGAAAAGTTCAGATATAACTAAATGGAGCTTAATAACACAGAAAAGTGTGTGAAAGGCAAACAAACATTTTTGTGGTAAGGATTTACATTTTTGCTGCAAAGTTGTTGTCATTTGTCTTCTGTTACATTTTTTTCATGTGATGTGTAATGAGCATTACAACCTCATGGGGGTGCTAGTGTGACTGAAGACTTTTAGTCATTTCATGTAACATCAAATGCATTGAAATTTCCTAATCTCTCCTCTCCTCTCCTCTCCTCTTCTCTCCTCTCCTCTCCTCTCCTCTCCTCAGAGAAATACAGTGAGCTGTACTGCATGTCTTTTAATCCCAACGTGAATAAAGCGGAGAGAGAAGAGTCGTGGAAATTCATAGACCTCATGGCTGACTACAAGCGGATGGGAGTTCCCAATAACCTTTGGGTCTCTACAGCTGCTAACAGTGAATACAGGGTCAGTCTGATTCTCTACATTCTTCACAACCTTTTAAACTCTGGGGTTTTACCCTAAAATTCTCCTTAAAGTGAAACTCCACCCGAAAAGCCTACAGGCTTGAAATATGCACCTATCCATTGTTGTCCATCTGTAAAGGTAATATAATCCAGATGCTCACCAAAATTTGCTAAATATCTTTTCTCAGTCCTCCTGCTCTTCCATTGGTCAAAATCACTCATCCCTGCTCTCTGATTGGCTGCCTGTCTTCTAATTTAGAAGGAAAACCGCTTTCACACAGTGCAACAGTCTTACATGTACAATGTATGACATATTAGAAGGGCTCATTATTTTCAGTTTTTTATTATAAAAAATCTCATAATTTGTATATTGTATAAGTTTTATAAGTTCTGTGGTTTGAGTAATGCTTGGCTTGGCAACATAAAATTGAAAAGATGGACCAGAAGAAGAATACATCAGAATTTTAGAGGTTAATTCCTGTTTTCCAGGAGAAATAATTTAGTGTGTTCCAGATGGAATAAATACTCAAATAGTGAGGTGTGAGGCGGGAAAAAAAAATTAAAACTAAGATGGCGATAGGTTAGAAGCAGAGCATAAGGTGTTTAGCTCTGGGACTTCATGTTGGAAGATTTGTGTTGTTGTATACTGGTAGTTGAAGGATCATACATTGGACCATATGATTGTCAGTAATGTTACGTGTATGAAAATTGAATATATTAGGCTCAAACATACACTATCACTGGTATGGTCCTTTAACTCTCATATAAAACAGAGTTAAGCACTTGTAAAGCCACTATTCTAGTCTGCTATTGTCTGTCTCTGCTTAATGTTGCTCTTTTGCTGGACTGCAGTGAATATGGTTTGTGCTCAGGACATTTACAAAGTCATAGATAAGATAGCAAAGCTGCTTATCAGAAACAACCATCTGACATGAAACATAAATCAACCCTCCCAAAGCCCAACTGTAGAGTTGTTTGACCTCTGACAATGACCCTGCAGACCCACAGATGACTTATCATTTCGTTCTAGCCATTAGCTGTGCATTGCTTTTATCAACTGTATTTGTGGAGCAGTAATTATGAATATTGAATATATTATAAAACAAAATCTGAAACATTTTCAACGGTCAATCTTATGACAAAACTACAGTATTATAATTAAAACTACATGTCAAAATGTGACTGAAATGGTTTTGCAATACAGAGTATTTTTAAAACGCATCGCCATTCAATATCTTGCTTCAGTTCCTACTGTACGTAGGTGCAGTAATCTCATTGGCTCTCTGACAGGTGTGTGATACGTACCCTGCAGAACTGTTTGTCCCAAAGTCAGCAATGCCTGCCATCATTGTGGGAAGCTCCAGGTTCAGGAGTCGAGGACGCTTCCCTGCTCTGTCCTACTTCCACCAGGACACACTGGTCAGTGACATGCACGTATACAGACAGACAGACAGACACACATACACACACACACACACACACACACACACACACACACACACACACACACACACACACTCAGCAGCATGGAGATATACCTTGTCATCACCTGAAAGTGCTATTGGCTATGATCTTTTTATCCCTCTTTGTAAAGCCTTGTTTTACTTTTTATAATACGATATAGAGAATCTTGACAAGATCTGTACCAATGAAATTTTATGATGATGATGATGATGATGATGAAGTTTTGTTGTCATACAGGCAGCAGTATGCCGGTGCAGTCAGCCTCTATCTGGGTTTAGCGGGCGCTGCCAGGAAGACGAGGCGATGCTGCAAGCTGTGATGAAGTCAAACCCTGGAAGTGATTTTATCTACGTGGTGGATACCAGACCCAAGGTTACAAAATCTATTCCTTTTGGAAAAAAAATCCATTAAAATCAATTTTAAAAAGCATCAAAAATGAGCCTAAACAACGCTACAATGAGCTACAATATTCTCATACTTTCTACTGTTCTATTTGTGTGTGTGTGTTCAGCTGAACGCCATGGCAAATCGAGCTGCGGGTAAAGGCTATGAGAGCGAGGACCACTACACCAACATCAAGCTGCAGTTTATAGGCATTGAAAACATTCATGTCATGAGGAGCAGCCAGCAGAAAATCATAGATGGTAGGAGTGTGTGTGATGAGTAAAAGTGGAGAGAAAGAAATGAAGAGAGAAAATATTCAGTTTATCTCACAGAGCATCTTCCTGTGATAGCATAATTTTCTTTTCTCTGTGTGTGCGTGCGTGTGTGCGTGTGTGTGTTTCCCTGCAGTGGGTGAGATGCGATCTCCATCAATGACTGACTTCCTGTGGGGTTTGGAGAATTCTGGTTGGCTCAAACACATTAAAGCTGTGCTGGATGCTGGGGTCTTCATAGCCAGGGTGTGTACACAAACACACACACATTTTTGCATTGTAGAACATGCTGCACACACAGATTGAACATATTTTAATCGTATTGGAATACATGCATCACGTCCATCTCTACCGCCGTAAGTCATAGTGTTCCAGGACAACGACCTGAATACACAAACTAAAAAGTTCTTTTGTGATTCAAGAGTTTATGAAAATGTCAGACAGAAGGAGTGAAAGTCTGATGGAAAACATCACCTGCATCACGTTTATCACCCTGATATCCTTCATACAAAGTACAACTTTCAGGGCAAAAAGACGTCTTGTAAGGAGCAAGGTGCAATGTTCTTTGTGTACGGTCTGCAAGGACAACTTTTGTTTTTTGTGTTTTCTACCTCTGATAACTCCCACTGGTCATAACTATCCAAACGGCTGGTTCCATCACATCGTCTGCTGGCAGGGAGCCTCATAAAAAGAACTCCAGCTCTTTAGGACGACACTGTTTGTGATAGTTAAGGATGCGTTCACTGGCCTGTTCTTTCACGATTTTATCTTTTGAAGCTCACTGGATCAACCAGCTTAGGGGAGACTGTAAGAAGTAACACCCTGTTTGGAAAGCTGCACCTCTCATCTTTTATTCCATTTCCAATCTAGCTAAATCTGCCTACATTTGTGTTTTCCACAAACAAAAGCTGCATTTTTGTTTTAATAGCAAATACTCTTCCAAAAAATTTTCCCCAGAGCAAAATGCTGAAAACACTTTCACAAAACAGCGTCATATGCCTTTACAACTTCTTGTCATTTTTGTTGTCATCTCTCTCTCTCTCTCTCTCTCTCTCTCTCTCTCTCTCTCTCTCTCAGGCGGTGGCTGATGAAGGTGTCAGTGTGTTGGTTCACTGTTCAGATGGTTGGGACAGGACGGCTCAGGCCTGCTCTGTAGCCAGTGTGCTGCTGGACCCGTATTACAGAACCATCAAAGGATTCATGGTAAAATATACACACACACACTTTAAATACACAAGCATTACTCGTAAAAAGCAGCTCTGACAGAATATTTACGTATTTCTAAAGTATTAACATGTGTGTAGTACACATTAATGAAAACCATGAAACTCCATTTTCGGGAATTTTGACATGGTGGCAAAAGGAAAATAAGAAGGAGAAAAGGATTCCATCTTGCCTTCCTCATTGTTTACTCTTTCTCTCTCTCTCTCTCTCTCTCTCTCTCTCTCTCTCTCTCTCTCTCTTCTAGGTGCTGATAGAGAAAGACTGGGTTTCCTTTGGACACAAGTTCTCCCACAGGTCATGAACTTTCCTGCTTAAAAACACTCTGAGTGCAAAGTAACATCATTAAATTAATTTAAAGGATCATACCAACCATTTTGCATGTTTGAGCCTAATATATTCAATTTTCATACACGTAAGATTACTGACAATCATTTGCCAAAGGATAAAACCATATTTCAACTTTTCTGATAAAAGATAGTTACACCTAATTAGACAATTCACTAATATTTTTCCTAAATTGAAAAACATTGGAAAACAAGGCTTATGTGCTGTAATCATCTTGTTTGGTCTATAAATTAAAAAAAAAAACAAAAAACAAAACAATGAATGCCTAATGAATCAACTAACCTTTTCAGCGCTACAACAGAGTACAGAACCTGCGTCCTGCTCTCTGTCCCACAGGTACGCTCACCTGGACGGCGACCCTAAAGAGGTNCAGAACCTGCGTCCTGCTCTCTGTCCCACAGGTACGCTCACCTGGACGGCGACCCTAAAGAGGTGTCTCCGGTCATCGATCAGTTCCTGGAGTGTGTGTGGCAGCTGTCCGAGCAGTTCCCATGTGCCTTTGAGTTTAACGAGCGCTTCCTCATCGCCATACACACACACGTGTACTCCTGTGGGTACGGCACCTTTCTGGGCAACTGCCAGAAGGAACGCAGGGATATGAGGTGAGACATGTACGCACATACACACCTGAGAAAAGACAGCCAGAGAGAGAGAGAGAGAGAGAGAGAATGATAATAATAATNCACATACACACCTGAGAAAAGACAGCCAGAGAGAGAGAGAGAGAGAGAGAGAATGATAATAATAATAATAATAATAATAATAATAATAATAATAATTATTGTTGTTGTTATGTGTTGTGATGGCTGGATCATGAACCTGATGGCTGTTGTTTGCTGTGTGTGTTGTTCTCGTCAGGCTTTGTGAGCGGACTCACTGTGTGTGGCCTCAGCTGTGGAAGGACCGAGCCGACTACATCAACCCTCTGTACAAGGCCGAGCAGAGTCAGAGCCAGGGCCCGCTGAAACCCAACACCTCCCCCTACTGTTTCAAGTGAGTCACTACAACAACAAACAGTGCAGCACTTAAAGGACCACGCCACAATTTTGCTTTTTTAAACCCAATATATACGACCCGCATGCATGTTATGTTACCGAAGAACAGATTCCAAAATAGAAAACCATATTTTAGTTTTTCTGTTATTTTTCAAAGTCTCCAAATGTTTCAAATTTCAGATATTCAGGTGACACAACCATCTTAAAGGACCATACCACCCATTTTGCATGTTTGAGTCTAATATATTCAATTTTCATACATGTTACATTGCTGACAATAATTTCCCAAAGGATAAAACCGTATTTCAGCTTTTCTGATATTTTGCAAAATCTCTTAATCTTTCAAAATCAAATATTCAAGTGATATACCCACCTTAAAAATCAATGTTTTGCCTGCTAATAGTTATGCAGCCTTTTGAAGTCACAGTCGTTAAAATTTTTAGATTAATGCAGGTCTTCTTTTGGGACTATATTCCCTGGTGGAGACATACATTCACTCCATGCTTTTTATTGCTCTTAAACGCTGAAATTGCGAAACTTTGAAAAAAAAAAAAACAAAATACATGTCCTGTTCACAATGATGGATTACCTATCCCAAGAACATTTCAAGTATCAACAAGTTGATTTTAATAGCGTACCAGAATGAACTGAAACCAATGGCGGTCTGGAAGGTAGGAAAAACTTTTTTTAAATTCACCGTTCCAGTAGTATGCTTTGGGAAATGATTGTCAGTAACCTTATGTGTATGAAAATTGAATATATTAGGCTCAAACATGCAAAATGGGTGGTATGGTCCTTTAAGATTCAATGTTTTGTCTGCTATCATGTATGTCTGAATGTAGAAGGCTCGGTTATTTTTAATTTCTCTGTAAAAGCCATTATCTCCTGGGACTATATTCCCTGGTGGAGACATACATTTTCTTCAGTGCAGCTCCGTGTTGGATCAGTTAAAAAAAATCATTAATTTGATTAAAAAAAAAAAAAAGTTAATAGACAACACAGTGTTCACAGTGATGGTTACTTATCTCAAGCACATTTAAAGTCTCTAAGTTCATTTTAATAGTGGAATGAAATGAAACCAATGGTTGTCTAAAAGGTTACTGCTTTATAGCATATTTTGGGAAATGTTGTCAGTAACGTCACATGTATGTGGGTTGTATTTATTGGGCTTAAACATGCAAAATCACGTAACTGGTATTTGAAATTTGTGTTTTGAACTTTCTGCTTTTTCCTCCACTTCAGTTTGATGACACAAAGTATTTTTCACGTATTAGAAATGCAAGGTTTTTTTTTCTCATTGCCCAGTTAAAAACCTTGCATCGTTAATTTTGGGAATTGTCATCATGAATGTATTAACATTTACTATAAATTAATAATTTACTGTAACAGGAAAAATTCTTCACTTGAGTACTTTAACTTTGATACTTGAGTACATTTTTCTGCTAAAACTTGTTTTGTTTAATTTTGTAAGTGAAAATTTATACTAATGGAACAGTTTTCAACTGTAATTTACTATTTATATTGAAGTTAAAGGTCAGGGAACCTTTTTCTCCCACTGGATGCCTGTAAACATGAAGTGCATGTTACATTTAGTTGCATTTTGGGTGTGAAACTGTAGCTAAAATTAAGTCATACATATTATAAGTTATTTATATATATATATATATATATAGTAGGAAGAAATATAAAATAAGAAAAAGATCATGAATCAATTACCCTTATTTTGTTTATATTTCTCCTTTATTTCCAGAATGTGGAAAGGTCTCTATAACCACATGGAGAAGTCGACGCTTCCCCGTCAGTCACCTGCCGACTTCCTGTCCGCAGTGAAGGAGGAGTCGCAGCAGCTGGAGGAGGAACTGACCAATCACCAGGAGGTACCTCCAGGAGGAACCGCCCACCACCACCACCCGGGCTCCAGACAAGGCATACAACACACAAATACACCCCCCCACCCCCATCGCCTCAAACTGAATCCTTCTCCACGATTCCTTCTGCAGCTTTTAATCGTAAAAAATGTCTGAATACATTTCACTTATTCTGAAACTGTCCCCACGTACATTCCCACATCCTGACAAAGGCCAGGTTTATACAGTGCCTGACGTTAACCACGCATACGCGAGATGGCTGCCACCTGTATCCTGTGTTCACTTAAAGCGTTGGTTGTGTCTGTTGTGTTAAAGATGTAACACCGTGTAAATGTTTGTCAGGCTTAGCAGCGCAGCAAAAGTGACGAGCAGAAAAATGACTGTTAGTGACAAGGAGAAGATGAGTCAGCGTGGCAGGAATAACTTGATAGTTTCAGGCACATCACCTGTTTCTCTGTTTTTTCTTCACCTTTGACTGTTGAGTGCTGCTACACAAAAGTGTTTTTTTTTTAGTTTCTGGTGCAGATCAGAGAGATGATTTGCGCTCCCTGTTGGGAGTATTTCATCCTGTGTGCACACGAGCGCACGACAGCAATACAGCTCGCACAGCAACTATTGGTGGAAGCGTATGCCTCGTTAATATTATGTATAAACCTGTGCTAACACATAATGACAGTGTATAGATGAAGCCCCGAGTGAAAGAGTTTTCAGCTAAATCAGTTTTTCTTGTTTTTCTTCTCCGCAGAGGATCGCAGCTCTGACAGGGAAGCCAATCACGTGGGAAAAGATCGAGGGTCCGAGGAGGAGGAGGACTAGCCAAATGCAAATGAGATACTGTGGGCCGGACCCGCCCATGACCTACAATCCAATCACCAGCCCCGCACTGGACAACGATCACGCACACTCCACCAAACAAGCCAATCAGAAGGCCCTGATGAAAGTCCCCAGACTCACACTGCCTTTAGGGCTGTCTGCCCAGGTCAAAGGTCACGACCCTGATGACCTCTCCGGCTGCAGTGACCTAGAGTCTGGTGTGGCTGACCTCAGCAGCCGCTCATCCAGTGGCGGGGACGACATCAAGGACCCCGACTCAGACGAGGCTGCATTCAATACTGCCTGACTGCAAATGGAGCCGGAGCTGAAAGTTGAAAGAGAAAATTCCCCAAAACTGACTCTGAAATTCTGAAAAACCTGGAGAAACAGAAGCAGACTGTGTGAAGAGGTAAAAGATGGTTATTGATAAGACAATCTGAGTTATTTCAGTTTGATTTTATCTTGTTTTCCAGAAGACTGTACATAGACGTAGTCTGACAACTCGCGTTTATCTCTCATTGCTTCTCAGTCTAAAGGAGTCACAGTTTAAGAAGAAACCTGACCAGCGGCTCATCACTTTGCCTTTTTTTTTTTTTCCAGGAATGCACTGAAAGAATCAATTCCTGTATTTTAATTTTTATTTTTAATTTAATTTTTTGTTGCACAGTGGCAGTTTTGCTGCATTTTTATATGTGGGTGCTGTTTTAGGTAGTTTATCTCCTGTTATTTGTGCTTCAGGAGGATCTGATCAAACACTTTTACATTTTCAGTGAGTAGAACATGTTGCTGCGCAGAACTCCAAAATGGCTAAAATACATCTAACTACAATTAATTAAAAAACACTTAATTGTAAAAGAATTAGCCAAATTTAAAATTCAAAAGGTTATTTCACCATAACATGAAGGGGTGGAGATGAGACAATAGAAAAAGGGCATTTTGAAGCAAAAGTCTTCATAATCAATAATAAAATAAAAAATATATAATGGTACTGTGAAAATATGAATGATGAGGTTTATAATAATGAGTAGAGTTTAAACAATTTATTTTAGCTTGAGTGGAAGCAGATGAATGGACTTACAAACTGGCCTGTTTTCAATGACAACTAGCGTGACTTGACATCGACCAGTAGGACCACCACACCCTGTACTGACCCGAACTCAACACTAAGCCCAGCAAACATATCATCAGAAACAGAGCAAGAGTCACAGAAATATTGTTTATCTGGAAAACTGTATAATTTTTTTGTCTGATAGCAGATGGCAGGGTGAAGTTTCCAATGAGTGTTTCTGTGTTTCAGTCAGAACTTCATAGAAAACTTTACCACTGAAACAGGAGGACAAAAGTCAGACCAGAGATTTGCTGCTCAGTAAGATGTAAAATGTTGTATTATGGAGTTCTAAACACTGGGGGAAAAACAAAGGTGCTGCGACCGATAGCAGGGCTGGAAATATTGCTGAGCCTATAGTAATTTTTCTGGGATGGAGGAACATTCCCAGATTTTAAAGATAGAGATTTTGGAGAGCAGATTATTTGCCTATTTCAGGTTCTTCCTGACAAGTCTTAAAACTTTTCTTCCTTTATATATTTGTCCTGGATTATATCATTTCCGAAACAGAAATCTGACACCTAGGCTACATTCACTCTATAATTCCAATTTAAAACAATAAACAACAATCTTTTTTCAGTCTGATACCTGCGTTTACACAGTTTAGACTTGAAGTAACCCTCATCCCCAAACAAGGGTTTAGTTTCTAAGGTGGAACAAAAAGCTGCAATGGACACAAATGAGACAGAAATAATTCTGATAGTTTTTGCTTTCTGAAGCATCTTTTAGGTTCTACACAGACTTAATCATATTTTAAGGTGGAAAAGAAGGGCTAAAACATTTGTAGCTTGGGCTTGTGCACGTGTGAGTCAGAAAAATTCAGAAAAATGGCAGAGAAATTTCAGTCTGTTTGCATTGACAGATATCAGATAAATGTTGCCCAAAACAGATATGAGAATATTAGATTCCATGTGTGTGTGTGTGTTTAATTTATTTAACTGTTTACGTGTTCACTACACACAGCTCGTGTAAGCATCACGTGTGAGCAAAAAATCTGCATTGGGTCACTTGTACCTGGCAGTGTAAAAGTTGGTCTGACATTTTTATTCACCCGTAGCACTTTTTAACAGCTAATATTAGGAAGAAACACTATTTAGACCTAACAGAACACATTTAACTTTTAAATAATTATACAGATTTACAAACTTGAAACTAAAAAAGTGAACAAGAAAAGGGTTACAAAGTTACAAGAAGGGAAAAAAAGAGTAAAGTGTGAACAAAACGAGTATTCTTTTCTTTTTTGTGTGCAATATATTATTTTCAAAGACATTTAAATTTGTTTATGGACTGCAAAACATTATTAAAGGAGCTGATGCACTTAGTTATCCACATTGATGAAGATGAGTTTTCATCTTCAGACCAACAGAATCCTTCAGATGAAAGTTGAAGGTTTTAGATAACTCACATCTCAGATGACTGATGTGTGATTTGGGGATTTTAGAATTTATATCTTGGGTCCTTTCAGGTGAATCTTGACTTTCACATTCCCTCTCAGATCAACTGTGTGTAACATTTCCAAAGAGCTTTTTCATATTTCAGTTTGTTTTATGATTGGATCAGCTTCCTCCATCTGGATGAATTAGTAGTGTTTTGTAGTGTGATATCTAAGAGTGAACTGCTGTGGAATGTCTCACTCCTCAACATTGTAATCAGGAATATGTTGATGTGTAACCGTGTCGCTGCTATCCAATGAAAACCATGTATCTTACGTTTGATTATTTTTTTATATATATATTTTAAGATGTTATATATTCCTTTATGCATAGAAAATATACTTACAAGAACTTAAAACAAGGCTTTTCTTATTAGATCCTGAAACTAAATGCATCTAGAGACTTGGGGCGGGATTACACACGAGGGCGGAGTAACACATGGAACACTGCCCACAAAAAAATTAAACCAAGGCTGGGTAACAGTTTGGGTGGGTTAGCATTGAGGTACACCAAGAGGCAGTGAAGACCTTCTCAACATTTGGAGACACGAGAGATGATTGATAAGTTCAGAGCCTAGCACTTTCCAACATAATTTCCTTCCAGCCCATTCTGCCAACAATGCTGAGAGGATTTTATCCAAGTTTTTGGGTTGCCTGGATACATGTATTCCCACTAAAGCCTTTTTCTAAATTTTTGGAAACAGTGGAAAGTCAAAAATCAGGTGAATAGGTGGTTTATGAACTAATTCAAAGCCACAATCATGGTTAGCAGCTTGCATATTGTCTAGTTTGTCCATCTTGTCCAACTCAGAACCTTGGATAATTTTGGAACTTGTAAGTTAGAATCACAAGCTCAAATGAAATTTTTGTGCAAAAGTCCCTAAAGAATTATATGACTTCCACAAACAAAATATTTCAGCCTTTGCTCACTTCCTTATGCATCAAGCTCAGAACTTATCAGTCAACCCTTGTATTAATTTACTTGTTGGAGTAAATATATAATTTGCCTACTTCCACAAACTCATGAAGAGCTCAGTGCTTCCAGAATGTTTATGCAGCAAAATGGTATTTTTATTGTCTGATTTTATCTAGGCTATTTTTGTCTCACTTTTCTGGAAAATTTCTCAGATTTTTTAAAATCTACAAACCAAAATAATGAACCTCATACACACACACGAGACAATTTGTGTGTATACCTTGCTGAGGTGAACCTAACGTGGATTACGAACATTTTGTTTAGAGATGATTTTGCCATTTGTCCTTCTTTACAGCCTAAAATGTGCAGGAGTCATTTGCCTTCTCGCAATTTTCAGTGCTGAATTTTAAAATAGCGCCCCCTACCCAATAAAAATAACTCAGTGTGATGAAAACTGGGACAATGACAACCTTGACTGAATCTGTGGAGCTATAAATCTCCGATTCTCCTCTGCTTACTTGTACATTTCACTGTAACTTGTGGTGTGTGTGTGTGTGTGTGTGTGTGTGGTGTGCGCGTGTGCGTGTGTATTGATGTAAATGATCAATAAATACAGTTAAAGGGAACAGGATTTGTTTTTTTTACCTTGTCTGAAGAACACCAAATCCACTTTTTGAGTTATTAAGTTAAACATGAGGCCACTTAATAATGTTTTCAATTGTTTCTGGGTCCAAACTGGAGTGATGATTGTCTTCATTTTTCCACCAAAAATCACGCTCCACATCTCAAAACGAGGCAAGACAATCCATGACATTGCCGTGTTCTCCACGCCCATGGGTACACGTCACTGTCAAGGTCACTGTCACTTTAATTTGGGACACGCCTCTCTTATCAAGGCATTATAAAGAATGATATGCTCTCAAGGGAGGGGGCAGGGCATTGTGGCCCAGCCCCTTTTTTTCAGGGTTTGAAGGCATCTAACTATAAAGGCAGAGCTCTCTGTCTGTGGCACTATTCTCTAGAACTCGGAGCTGTATGAAGTTGATATTCAGCAGGTTCATTGCTCAGGATCCAAGGAACATGCATTGTGTGTGAAGTTGTTTGGATGAGTGGTTTTCCAATTGAGCTGTGCTGCTAAAAAGTTGTCTGCATGGCAGGATACGCTAAGGCTGTGGCAGCATACGCTCTGCTCCACAGCTGCTGCAAACAAAGCTTACAAGGACGTGCAGAACAAAATTATGGCAGGCTGCGGCACACACCATAAAGTCCGGCCCGGTCCAAACAGGCAGTTTTGAATGGGTACTGCATTAGTTTTTGAATATGTGAAGGAGTCAAGCTAAGACAAGACAGTGAGCTGCTCTTTAATGTAATGGCTGTGTGCAAACCGAATCATTACAAATCTAATCTGATCTTAGTTTAGATGACAGTTATATTAGCAGATATCCAGTACACATCAGACTTATTTCCATATATCAATGTGGCCTTAAACAGATCTGAGAATGACCATTTTTTTAATTCTTTTCTTCTGTTTTTTTTTTTTTTTNTTTTTTTTTTTTTAGCTGTTTACACATTTACAGTGCATGTCTGATATGTGCTCCATATGAGAGAAAAAAATGGAATTGGGTCACTTGTACCTGGTGGTGTAAATGTTCAACTAAAGCAATATCAAACTGGCCAATAGGTGGTGCAACTTTATTTCTTACAACCAGATATATCAAAACTGATGCAATATTGTACACAGCAGGTGGAAAATCAACATCTAATCCCCTTGTAATCCCATTCAGACCTTTCCTAACTTCTATCCAAAGTGAATAAAAAAATAATAATAACATCTCTTAGATTTGTATTTTATCTTTTAAAACTGAAAGCATGAGAAAATCCATTTAGCATTTTCAAATACTTAGAATAACAAACTACGCTTTTAAATGCTCATTGATAAGGTACACAGTACACTGTGAGTTAGTGATGCTTCCTATGTTTTATTTCTCACAGTTCACATGTTTTTCAGCAGAACCTTCATTTAAGTTTGTCAGTGCTACATGTAGGGAACACCACTCATTATGATGGACATTCTATTATAAACCTATCATAATATGTCAACAGGGATTTGTTAAATGCGTCTCTGTAGCTACGAGGATTGGTTGATCAATTCTGCAGAGCAGAAAAACAGGGATTAAAATCTTCTGCCAAAGATACTGGAGGGAATTTATCCCAGTTTCATAGACGTGCTCTTCTTCGTTGTCAAAAAAAATCCTCCACATGTCATCTCCATTTGATGTTACAATTAAAGGACAATACCGGTGATATTGCATGTTTGAGCCCAATAAATACAACCACATATATGGTATGTTACCGACAGCCATTTTCTAAATATACTACTGGAGCAGTAAAGAGTGTTTTGTCCTTCCTTCCAGACTGCTATTGGTTTCAGTTCATTCCAGTATGCTATTGAAATAAACTTGTAGAGACCTGAAACATGCTTGAAATAAGCAATCCATCACAGCAAACAAGATGTCTGTAAAGTTTTGGGTTTTTTTTTTTTTTTTTTTTTTTTGTCAAAATAACTTTATTTAAGCAGTCCAACATGGAGCTGCATGAAAGACAATATACTGTATGTCTGCCAGAGAATACGGTCTCAGGGAAAGACAACTTTTATAAAAAAATTAAAAACGACCATCCTACATTCAGACACAATAGAAGGTGAAACATTGAATTGTAAGATGGGTGTATCATCTGAACATTTGATTTTGAAAGATTAAGGGACTTAGAAAAATAACAGAAACGCTTGAATATGGTTTTGTGTTTTGAAAAATGGCTGTCAGTAATGTAACGCATACACGAGTAGTGTTTACTGGGCTTAAACAAACCAAATCACCAGTATGGTCCTTTAATGTGGGTTTTTTATGTTTGGGAAGAGGTGAAAGTCTTATGGGGACAAATACGGTGAGTGGGATGAGTGGTAAACTAGATCAAAGCCACAATCATGTCAGTCAGTCAAATTCCACAAAATATACAGCCTGTCTTATGTTGTAGGCTCAGAACTTATCAGTCAACCCTGTAACCCAGTGCCTTCATAACCTGAACTTAGCGTAATGTGACCTAAGTTCAGGCCACATGAAAAGTATGTGAAAACATTTATACTGTATATGTTTGTCTATACATCAGAAAAAAATATCATGTTTGATGGTTGCAGTTTGTTCGGAATGAATGAAAGAAAAATGTGTAGTTAGCATAGTTAGCATGTGGAGTTAGCATAGCATATGTACTCAAGTACTGTAATCGACCTCAACCATCAACAAGAGATTTAAATTTTACATTCAACATGACACAATATGTTTCTTTCTTTCGTTTTTCCTCCTGTTTTCAGTAGTTTTTTTAAACTTATTTTAGCTCTTCTTTTCTTCTTTAACTGACCGAAACTGCAGACATGAGGTTTTCACATGTCAGCAAACTAAACGGAGTGATTCAATGGTTTTAAAATGAACTTAAATAAAGATTTCAAATCAGATGATTTTGGCATATTACACGTGGAAATTAGCTATTAGCAGTATTTTCAGACCTTGTACAAATTTCATTTTAATTTCTAGTTGTGTGATCTTTTCACAACCAAAAAGCATCATGGACATAAATTGTCTCAATCTAGAAACAGAATAATCATTCTTGAAATGCAGGCAAGAGGCTTTGGTTGAAAGTTTATCATTTAAGATCAGAGTACATAGGGGTTTTTAAAAGACATTAAAGTTCCCATTCCAAAACTATCAAAAATACCCAGAAACTCCCTTTCTCATGTGCCAGTAACTTCATCAACCATCATCATCATCATCAAAAGACACCACAACAGTCCCTTAAATCCTCAGTTTGAGGCTGATACTGAATTCTTAAATTTTTATATTTAATAAGGTTAGAACCTGAGACTTGAATTCGTCTTCAAAAGAATGTCTTTCCTCTTTCCTCCTTGGAAAAAACAACACAAAAATTATAGCTGCTAGTATGTTGTCCATCCTCCTCTACCTCTCATGAGAAGAAGAGCTGCTGACAAAGTTGCTGTGTTTCCTCCGGACAGGAAACTTCGTGGCCGATGGTCCGAGGGTCGCTGTAGATCTCATAATCGTTTCCTCCCTGAGGCAGAAAAACCAACATTAGCTTAGTTACAGCGTAAGAAATCTCAGCTTACTGGGGTCATGCTGATAGGATAAGAAAATGTGCTGCGTTTGTTCGTATGTATGTGGACTTTCTCTTTAATTGTTTACTGACTAAAATGTCCCTGTTCAAAGTGTAACGGCTGATTGATAAGTTCTGTGCCTGACGCAGAAAGAGCTAACTCAGAGGTGCTTTTATTGACTTTTCAGCATCATCTCTTTCTCTTGCAATCATAATGTAGGTCAGTTTATCCTGATTTAATCTGAGTGTGGTATTTACATGAAATTTGAAAAAAACAAAATGAAAAAAAGAAAAAAAAACTTATCAGCCATATTAGAAATGAAGTTTTAACCTGCATGTAACCATATTGACAGGTGAAGGAGGGATTAAAAGTTGCCACTTTAAAGGCAACTTTAAAGGACCATACTCATAGACATTTGAGCCCAATATATACAACCCGCATATAACAACCAATTTCTACGGAGCCCCTAAAGGGACATGAGAAAAACATAAATAAATTGCTACTTTCTCATGCACACAAGAAACTACAATTTATTTATTTTTTTCTCATGTCTTTTTAGGGGTTCTGTAAATTTCCAAATCATAAAACCGTATTTTAGATTTCCTGTTTTTTTTAAATCCCCTAATGTTTCTAAGGTGATACACCCACTTTAAAATTCAGTATTTCTCCTGCTAACACTGATGCACAATTGTAGAACTGATGGTTGTTTCTAATTTCTCGGTAAAAGCCGTCTTCTCCTGGGACTATATCCCCTGGCGGAGACATACATTGTCTTCCCTGCAGCTCCATGTTGGATCAGTTAAATAAATTACTTCCGCAAAACAACCTAACAGACATAATAATATACGCTGGTATGGATTACAGACGCTGGGGTTTTACCGCAGCCGTTAAGATACTCACAGGTTTAGTCTTGTCTCCAAAGAAGTGAATGGTGGAAAAGTTGTCTTTCTCAACAATCCCCAGGCAGTATCTCTTATCCCAACCATCTGGGAACACGTCGAAGCTGATCTGACCTCCTGAAGTGAGACGAAGAGACACAGACAGAGAGGAAGATAAAACTGGAAGGGTTCATGTCATAATTAGCAAAAAGATAGCTGGGAATTTGTCTTTGGTCTCACCGTAGACATTTAAACCACAATATGGAAGCTGCTTTGAGACATGGAATCTTTAGCGTTGCTGTTAAAGTAATGACTTTTCATTTTTAAAACTCTCTCTCTCTCTCTCTCTATTTAAAGTTCCGTATTCTGTATGATTGTTCAGACATGACAGGATTTTAACAGAAGAAGGCACAGTACTCATGACAGGCAATATATTGTATATGATGCTGACTGCCAGAATGAGCTCAAGTGTAACAAGATATCCAGCTTGAGTCCATGTGCTAGATTTATGTCAGACCTTTAAAGGACCAACCACCCATTTTGCATGTTTGAGCTTAATATATCCAATTTTCATATATGTTACGTTACTGACAATCATTTCCCAAAGGATAAAACCATATTTCAGCTTTCCTGATATTTTGCAAAATCTTTAAATCTTTCAAAATCAAATATTCAAGCGATACACCCACCTTAAAAATCGATGTTTCGCCTGCTAATAGTTATGCAAAATTATGAAGTCACAGTCGTTTCAATTTTTCGATAAACGCATGTCTTCTTTTGGGACTATATTCCCTGGTGGAGACATACTTCCATGGTTTTTATTGCGCTTAAACGCTAAAATTACAAAATGTCAAAAAAGAAACAAAAAACCCTGAATATGTACTTTCATGATGATGGATTACCTATACCATGAATGTTTCAAGTATCAACAAGTTGATTTAAATAGAGTACCAGAATGAACTGAAACCAATGGTGGTCTGGAAGGTAGGAAAAACATTTTTAATTCACTGTTCCAGTAGTATGCTTTGGGAAACCTTATGTCAGTAACCTTATGTGTACGAAAATTGAATATATTAGGCTCAAACATGGAAAATGGCCAGTATGGTCCTTTAAGGGTTAAACCCTGATGGTTCAGGTCTAACACAATTCTGAGGAAATAAAAACCTACACAACACGGAATTCTCATGACTCCACTCAGTGTAAAAGAAACAGAGAAGAAGAAAAGAAACTCACCAATTGAAAACGACAGTCCTTTCCCTTTAAACTCCTCCCTCAATACAGACACAAACTTCTCTCGGATTTTCTCCTTCTGTTGGGGCAAAAAACAACAACAACAAAGAAACACAAAGAATCACAGCCTTGAAAAACATCCTTTATCTGTATCTGTAATTTGATTTAATTCTTCTCTTGTTTTTTAAGCATTACTTATGTGGAGGTTCTGTACTGGAGCTCCAGATGAAGTGGTCTGTCCAGCCAAATTTGGAAATTTTACAGTGATTAATTACTAGGGCAAATACAGAACTACAGAAAGGTCAAATTCACTTCTAACCAGCAATGAAACATTATATTCATTATCATCCCTTTGTAAATAAAGTTACGCATTTCAGATTTTAGTCATATTACAGTATTCAGTTTCCGTGAGACCTCTACTCAAATCAGAGAAATTTAACTCAGTGTGTGTGTGTGTATGTGTGTGAGGGACCTGGTCCAACTCGTAGAACTCTTTTCTTTCTTCTTGTGTACAGCTGCGTCCAATGGGTGAAACATTCAGCATGCCGTTACGAAATTCTATGAATGTGCCCCTGTGGAAAATTCAAATTTACAGTTCAAAAGCTGTAAAGATAAGCAGGATCTATGCTGTCAAGTCCAATACAACCTGAACTGCAACTTGCATTGCAACCAATACAACAAGAAATGGACCTGCACTTTTTAACATCTGTCAGCTTTATCTGTATATACCGAGTTCCTGTTGGTGCATTTTTAGTCTTTGACTTATAAATATCTAAAGAAATCATTTGTGTTTCTACATGTGATTTCTCTCACAGCTGACATGCAGCTCACACACACAGCAGCTGATTCTAAAACATGTGCTTTTATATGGAAATTATTCTTCGAGTAGGACAAGAAAATCTGAAGATTTGGTGGTTAAAAAGTGTTGCTGGATGAAACTTTTGAGAACCATTTATCCCAAAAACCTTTGCTATCAAAGACAGATACCAGGATGATGACATGTTTTTGGTGTGTATGTGTGTGTGTGTGTGTGTGTGTGTGTGTGTGTATACACCTCTTCTTAGGCAGTTTGATTTTGGCCATGTAGTTGAGACAGAAGTTAATGAAATCTTGTAGTAGCTCTTCTCCCATGTAGGCTTGGATGGACTGAACAACAACAAAAAAAAAACAAAAAAAAAAAAAAGAGGAAAAGTTCATTTCCTGGTACCAGACTTGTGATATGAGCTCATATTCAGGAAGTTTTTATAACACAAGGACTGCTTTCAAAACTAAGTTTTGACAGGATGGAAAAAAAAGATTTATAAATATGACTACCAACCAACAGCTTTGGTTTTGTACAACCTGGCAAAGCCTGACCCCTGAAATAATTATCAGCAAAATCTAATTTTTTCAATTTATTCCTTTATTGAACCCTTTAACAAACTCCAAAAATAATTCTGATTTTTTTTTTTTTTTTTTTTTTTTTTTTTTTTNTTTTTTTTTTTTTTTTAAGATACGATATAACAGGCGTTTTGGTCAATAACTGATCATGTTGATGATGTAGAGTCTCAGAAAATCATGTATCAAATTTGACAAAATGGCATTATAGGGTTAAAGGGCCATACCAGCCATTTTGAATGTTTGAGCCAGCCTAATTTATTCAATGTTCATACCTTACATACATACAGTAAGGTTACTGACAACCATTTTCCAAAGGATACAACTGTATTTCAATTTTCCTGATATTTTTCAAAATCTCTTAATCTTTCAAAATCAAAAATTCAAGCGACACACCCACCTTAAAAATCAGTGTTTCGCCTGCTAATAGTTACGCATGTCACGGTCATTAAAATTTTTCAGTAAATGCAGGTCTTCTTTTGGGACTATATTCTCCGGTGGAGACATACATTTACTCCGTGCCTTTTATTGCACTTAAAAGCTAAAATTACGTAACTTCTAAAACCCTGACTACATGACTTGTTGGTGATGATAGATTACTTATCCCAAGAACGTTTCAAGTATCAACAAGTTGATTTTAATAGCGTACCAGAATGAACTGAAACCAGTGGTGGTCTGGAAGGTAGGAAACATTTTTTTAACTCATCGTGCCAGTAGTATGCTTTGGGAAATGATTGTCAGTAACGTTATGTGGATGAAAATTGAATATATTAAGCCTCAAATATGTAAAATGTGTGGTATGGTCCTTTAAGTCAGTCAGTATGATTCCATACACAATAACTGCATTTTATATCTGTGTTGCAATCAAGGTAAAAATTCAAGTACAACATACAGTACACATGGATGGTATAATAGTATTTTGTCTTTCACCAAATATAAATATGTTATATATGACACATTGATTAATTGACGTGTGTGGGAGAATCCAATGCATGCCAATTATTCAGCAGTGGATCATTTACATGCTGGAGTAAATTGATTTACCATCGCATAATCTACTTCTGTTATTCAGAATCGCCAGCCTACACACACACACACACACACACGGCCAATTTAAAGTTTCCAATTAGCCTGCCCTGCATGTCTTTGGAGGAGCAGAAACTGGAGCACCCAGAGGAAACCCATGCAGACACGGCAAGAACATGCAAACTCCACATAGAATGGACCGAGTCGGATACAAACCCAGAAACTTCTTGCTGTGAGACAACAGCGCTAACCACTTAGCCACCTAGCTACCAAATGTGAATTTTACGCACATTTCAATTGAAATATTGAAAAGATGGCCTCTTGCTTTTATCGGAGTATAATCAAAGTTTCAGTGTGTGAAATGTAAAAATACTGGGTCTTACCTGGACAGAGAGTAGCTGTCCGTTCTTATAGGCCACCAGTCCATTCTCAGCAAACACATAGTCCACTTCTTGGATCACTGTGTACAGATGCACAATAAATAAATAAAATAAAAGAATAAAGTCAAAAATTTAAAGAAAAAATGTTTCTATGTTTTTAATATTTTTCTCAATCAGCCTGGTGGCATCTGATTGTAGTTTTGGAGACTTTCTGACCCCAAAACCCAACTAATGTCTGCAACTCTCCAGCTGTGACCCTTGTGGACACTTTGGCATCCTCCTCACTGTGTGGGGAATTAATATAGACACACGTCCTCTTCCAGACCCGCTGAGAAAAATATTTGTTTCACGATAAGAATTTCTTTTTCCTTTCAATTCTTTTACTTTAATTAAAGGTTATATTTTTGTTAATATTTTGAATGAAAGATCAAGAGGATAAACATAAAAACATTTTTTTTTCACAGCCCATTTTGCTTTTATTTACCAAGGGTGCCCATGTGGAGGGCACCGTATAACTTATTGTTTTTCCAGCTGACTCTGCTGATATGACATCATGTCAAAGTGTTTTCTGTTCCCTGACTGCATCTGCATCGTCCATCGGGTACAAGATGGGTACAACAACCCATTTATGCTTCTTTATCATGGAGCCTTGATGACACCAACTCATCAAGGTGTCTGTCTCACCATCGTCTCCCAGCTGCTCTTTGATCTTGCTGAGGTCTGAACCTCCGACCACTCCGACCCGAACCCGAGTCTTCAGAGTCTGCAGGAATGCTGCCATGTCTGCAGTCACATGCTAAAAACACACAGACACACACAAACAAACAAACAGCTCACATATGTGGTATACATATATTCCATGTTACTCCTGATACAGGGAGTCCATACTGTGTTTCACAGTCCTGCATTGGTTCAGGGTTAAACATTCTGTTGGCAATTTGTGCTAATAAAGTTTTTTTGTGGGGAAGAATGTGAGAAGTATGAACCCACTGGAGATGAGAAGAATTTTTCCGTGACCATTCAGGAAATTTCACACATTGTTGATCTCCTGTAGATGTCAGCCTTACATAAATTTAAAAAAAAAGAAAAAAAAAAAAGAGTTGACATATTCCATGTTCTTACACAATAAACTCAATACAGTCAAATATTTTTAGTGTTGTTACTTATGAAGTGAAATGGAAGCTTTCCTATTCCTATTTATTCCCGCTGATGAATCTCTCTTGTAAATCTTACTTCGTTCAATTCATTAATGTGTGTTCCTCTTATAATCCATCTTTCATTTGACTTTAATACTTTTTACATTTACACATTATTTTTTTATTCCACACATGAACTCAAACATGCCTGTGTAAAATCAGGTACCTCCAGCAGCAACCACTAAAAATTGAGCCGTGAAGTAACGGGATCTTGCTGCCCTTTTGCATAAGTACATTCTCCCATAACATTCATGAGACATCATACCTTTGCTCTTTGCACTTTACCCCACTGCACAAACATTACACAAACACTGATGATAACACAACTACTCTTTACTAAGATTAAAGACTATAAATCATGTAGAGAACATGTGTGAAAGCCCACATACAGCAGGCCTGAGTATCATTTTGGTTTTGGTAAATTCAGTGCCAGTATAATTATCGACTTTACCAATACAGTAGTAAAGTCTGTGCTGTTGTCGTTCCTTATTTGTTTTTCTCTTAAAACATTTTTTTTTTAATAATTCAACAACATAAACCAAACATCTAATATGCCTTGGTGTTCAGTTCTGTCTGAACCAGGTTTCATCAGATCAGTTCATAACTTTTTGAGCAATCCCGCTAACTAACAAACAAACCCAAAATTAAAAAAATAAAAACAACCAGCAGATGTGGGTGAAAATTAGCAAATTATGAATACAGAAAGAATACATTAAAATAAGCTACAAACATATCCAAAGTGTAAATGTTGAGTTCTTAACAGGTTTGCATTAGTTATTAAAAACCTGTTAAGAAATTAACAGTTACTTAACAGTTGTTGTACTTAAGTTATAGAATGGTTGTAGAATCTACATTCTGCATAAATTACTATAAAATGGTAAAAACTAACCTAGCACTTCAAAAAGAGGTTAATAACATAATATTAAATTGAACAAACATAGCCTTCTTATAGCTTATTGTAAACCATATATTACATCATTATGTTAGATTTGAAACAAAAGTGTATTGCTGTTTGACACACTGTAAGCTTCTATTTTTCTGAAAACCAGCAGATGACGTTGTGCTCTCCTATTTCAATGTCCTGAAGCCTCTGAAATTAGCTTGTTTTAGCACAAGTACAACGAAATAAATAAATAAAATCCTAAAAGTCCATAAAATAGTATTTTTTTTTAATTTATTTATTTATTTTTGCTTTACATACGCCTTTAAAAAAGATAAGACAAAACGAATGAATACTAGGGGAGCAGAGTTCACTTGCTAATAAAATGCTAGTGGAACTCAATGGAAGCTCCATTAGCACCAACATCCCAAAGATAACAGTAAATTCTGATAATGAAAGCTATGTTTTTGACTTTGCGCGGTGGCAACAGTATGTAAGTAACGTTTAAGTGCAGCATACAGCCAGTAATTAAATTATTTCAGTCAACTCAAAAATATCTAAAGGACTACAACTGCGTCCCACAGTTTTAACGTTCCGTCACATATTTCCTGTGTTCACAAAGCGTAGCTAACGTCAGCAGACCGTCGTTTCTTTAGTTTGTACCTGTTTAGCAAATTTATTTATTAAGAAAGTTTAGTGTGTATAACTAAAGTACATGGTGGTACATTAGTTTTACCTCTGCTCACTCTGGGGAAACTGTAAACGAATATCACACGGTCAGCGGAACTAATGTTCTGATGACGTGTTGCTGCGGAGGACAGGGTGGCTCGGAACAACTAGCATACCGGCATACAACGTGGAACCGGATGTTCTGTCAATATTATTGAATGGCGTTACTGTTACAATTTCACATACATACACACACACACGCTCGGTACCTGTCTCGCGGCGGTGAGTGTACCGTCTACATCAAAGAGACAGAGTGTGCTGGAATCCATAGTTCCGTCACTTCTTCCGCCCTCTCTCTTTTTACAGTCGAATATACTCTCACTGTCTTCTTCTGCACAGTTTGTCCTCCCTTTCCCTTGGCTTAAATCGCTTTGTCTCTCGTGTTTTTTTTTTTTGTTTTTTGTTTTTTTGTCTTTCTCTACTCAGTATAATCCACCTGCAGACCGTAGAGAACTACTGCCAAAGATGCTTCTATTACTTCTTCGTGTACTTACAGATTGCAAACTTTGAATGTCTCTGTCGCCACCTAGTGTAGGAATATCTGAAAACTGCTCTAAATGCTGCTATTAACAATGACAGAAGAAGCTCTTAAATAAAAGTAGTGATGTCATAATGGAAAACTAGCACATTAAAAAAATCTATCTATCTATCTGTCTATCTATCTATCTATCTATCTATCTATCTATCTATCTATCTATCTATCTATATGTACAGAGCAGTCCAAGTCTTTAATAGGAGGGAACTGATATATACCGAATTATATTTTCCCTTCTTATTTATTAATTAATTATTCATTTATTTATGTTCCACAGTCTACTACTGTTCTGTCTGTTGCACTGTCAGACTTTAGTTATATAATCATAATAATCTGGATGTACTGTATTGTTTCTAAGTTTATATACATAGTTATTATATGCATGAAGATTATATTACAGTATTACATCTGTAATATTTCCAATGCATAGGAACCTATAATTATTTATGGTTATTTTGTAGTGTTATTTTGGTTTTTATGGTGTTATTTCTTATCTATCTACTTTGAGTTTCCTTTATCTTGACTTTTGTGACTTATGTGATAATAAAGCAGTTTCCCACTGGGATAAATAAATATTCTGTTTTTTCATATACATCTGCTTTGCTTGACAAGACAGTTTAAAATCCAGCATCATTTACACTTATACTAAGTGGTTTGTTGTTAAATATGACTTTCCAGTATTTCCAAAGGAATTTTCTTTAGTTTTTGATGCAATTCCTTTGGGTGTTATGTTGTTAAGATGTACTAAATTTCCATTTCCTGCTATTCCTCCAAAGGATCCTTTTGAAACTGCAGTGGGCAAGATCTGTTTTTTTTGTTTGTTTGTTTTTTTCAAGATCTGTTTTGACTCTACTCTTCATAATAACAAAACAATTACAGCTCTATTTCAAAATGATATTGTAACTGTACATTGTCATACTGGGATACTGGGGTAATGTCATATTGGGATAAAATGATCCAAAATATAGCTTGGTAACAAGTTTGGACTTTGCCTTTTAAGTACCTGTTAACAAACAAAGTGAGAGAAATTACATTCAAATTACTGTAATCCGCAAATATTACCCAACTAAATTATTTCTCCTTCAATATAAAAAGGATATTGACATCATCTGCTCCTTTTGTCACTCTTACCCAGAAACTGTATTGCACTTGTTTTGGACTTGTAGTCATAGTAGAAAATTTTGGTCAGATGTGTCTGAAATTGAGATGTATGTAATCAAGGACTTTTCTTTTGCATGCAAGGACATGTGTTTTGGTTTATTTAGTTATAAAAAGGAAGCCCAAGGACAATGCTATGTAATAAACTTCATGCTTTTATTAGCTAAATTCTAAATGTAAATACACAAATTTTAAACCCTTTTTTTCCTGTCTTCAAAGATGACCTAAAAAGCTATTTCGATACAATTACGTTTTCAGTGTCAAAGCTATGAAATCTGTGCAATACTTATATCATTTACAAATAAGCCTTTATAATTTCTTTTTCTTTTTTTTTTTAATGTTCTTTAGTTATATTTTATTTTGTTACTTGTCTACTATGTATTCCCCGGATTTTGTCTTGTCAATACCTTGCTCACGTTCTGAATTTAAAAAAAGAAGAAAAAAAAAGTGCCTCTCGAGAAAGGCAACACTTTTTTTTTTAATGCGGGGATCAACTCTATTTTTACAACTTTGGTAAGGGAGGAGATTATGGAGTGCCCAGGGTAGTCACAGGGATTTGAATCCAGAACCCTCTTGCTGTGAGACATCAGTGCGAAATACTACACCACCATCACTCTGCTAAAACGCGACTCCGGTGGGACTCGAACCCACAACCTTTGAATCACTTCTCACGTGCTTGACTAGAAGTCCAATGCGCTATCCATTGCTCCACGGAGCCATTTACTCATTTAACAAATTGAAGAAATTACGAACTACTGTCAAATAACTAATAGTTCCAACACTAATTGCATTATCAGGCAAATACTAGTTTAATAATTTTTGTATAGTAATAGTGGTCTTGTTTTGATTAGACGAGGTGCTTAAACATGGGCTCTGGTGAAAAATGTGTTTTGTCTTTCAGTTTCTTTTCACATAGGAGGAATACTTCTCAGTTTGAGATAGTGATGTTTTTTGTATGAGCACGTGACATCACAAATCAGTGTAAACCAATCAATGTCCTGGTTCTGAATGTGAAGATCACTAGCCAGAAATATTAGGTGCAGTTACGTGAAATAATCTGTGCAGATTAGTGATGGATAAGAATGTAATGCCCCTCACTAATACAGTTCGGGGTCTTCAACGGAGAGTACAGTATAATGCGCTTCCTTCATATGCAGTTCCTTAACCTGGCCAACAGAGAGCGATATTGACATTAAAGAAGCTTTAACCCCTTATAAATCGGTATGGATTGTTTTGAAAACAGTTAAATTTCGTTAGATGTTTAGGATCCATAAAATCTGTAAATCTGAAATTCAGATTTACAGATTTTTTTCCCTCTGTGTCCCATTATGTTTGGCAACAGTTTGACAAGACAACTGTGGCGACACAGTCAGCATCCTGTTTTGATGCTGTAATTTAATTCAGCGTATCTGTTGGACAAAAACGATCTGCTTTTTCCCATAACAGTCCTTGTAGTTGAATAAGTTTAACTGTGAGCAATAGAATAAAAAGTTAGGTTTTACCTTTGACACCATCAAGAGTAATAAGG